>WNGS01001712.1:71734-82991 GCA_020271785.1 Procambarus virginalis
TTCAATATGGTTCACTGATTTCCAGGTTTTTAGTGAGTTTTACTCATAAAAAATATGTTGTCTATATCATGGAATCCACGAGCCGGTGGTTATTGAATAAGTCGCCAGTGTACTTTTCAAACAAGCCTGATCTATATAATATCATATATTCCCTTAGGGTTTCGATTTCATCCACACTTAACGCAAATTCATCTCTCCCTTTTAATTAATTGGGAATCAACCTTCAAGGAATTCATGCTTAATCGATTGATCCAGTCTGCAACCAATTAATAGTTAGTTGAACTCGGGTTGGTGGTGGCAGCTGGAAGATCTCAGAGTTTGCTTGGGACCCAGTACAGCATTCTTGTGTATGTAGTATCTGGGGCCATGAAACGTCTAAGATCACGAGGATTGGATTGGAGTTTACAATAGAACTCTGGTTTCTTAAGTATAGTTAACTAACGACTAGCATTTAACTAGTTTAAGTGAGGTTAAAGCAGGGCCCCCGTTACATCATTTACCAAATGTATACTACATATAAATGTGGAAATATTTGAACTTGAATAAATAGCAAAAGCCTAATGTCCTGTATGTTCAAAATACCATTGTGTCTATAGTATCAAATTCTATTTATTGGTGTACATGTCATGCTATGTGTATTACGATGTAGAATGCATACATTTAGATACATGATGTATATGACTAACAAGTATACTATGATATAAATGTCATTACTGTTCCTCGCATCACATACCAAAATAACTACCAAAACATCATATACCAAAATAACTACCAAAACCTTGCCTCTGTGGTATAAATCTCCCAATACCAGAACATCAGTTACCATCATGACAAGAGCAGTTACCATCATGACATGTTACCCTCTTGTCATGATGGTAACTGATGTTCTGGTATTGGGAGATTTATACCACAGAGGCAAGGTTTTGGTAGTTATTTTGGTATATGATGCTCTATTTTTATTCATGTATACTTAAATATTACCAGCTGACCGGTAACGTCTTGAAATTCTCCTTTAAAATCCCCCTCTCCCACTCCCCCCCTCTCCCCCTCCCCCTTTGGAGAGCAGGCGGCTTGACATCTGCGAGGCACTACACATCAAGAAGTCAACACCAGCAATCAACAGCCAATTAACGCACAACTATATTCTACCTACTTCAAGACTCCGCTCCAATATAGAAGCATCAAGAAATATGGGCCAATAGGCCGTCTGCAGTTACAAGTCTGCCCTTTAACTTATACCCATTGTTCCATGTTCTGTGTTTTGTTGAAAGTTTGTTTTCACCTTATTATTGTATTACATCACCTCACCCAAATGCAGGTATAAAAGACCCAAACAACAACAACATTCAGATATAAGTTGTGTGTGTGTAAACTAAAGTCTTTGAAAATGTAATAAGTTTTACGAAACGTGCTCAAGTGTCGCATCAGACTAGAAATGAAAATGAATTTTGGAGAATTGATTTTTCATTTACCGTCGACAGTAAAAAGAAACATAAGGAAGGTCGAGAAAATTCGTGTTAGAATTATTAATCTTACTTTTTCGGTCATATTTAATAATATATGTCTACAGGAAAGACTGCTACCAAAATATAGTAATATATATATATATACATATATATATATATATATATATATATATATATATATATATATATATATATATATATATATATATATATATATATATATATATATATATATATATATATATATATATATATATGTCGTACCTAGTAGCCAGAACGCACTTCTCAGCCTACTATGCAAGGCCCGATTTGCCTAATAGGCCAAGTTTTCATGAATTAATTGTTTTTCGACTACCTAACCTACCTAACCTAACCTAACCTAACTTTTTCGGCTACCTAACCTAACCTAACCTATAAAGATAGGTTAGGTTAGGTTAGGTAGGGTTGGTTAGGTTCGGTCATATATCTACGTTAATTTTAACTCCAATAAAAAAAATTGACCTCATACATAATGAAATGGGTAGCTTTATCATTTCATAAGAAAAAAAATAGAGAAAATATATTAATTCAGGAAAACTTGGCTTATTAGGCAAATCGGGCCTTGCATAGTAGGCCAAAAAGTGAGTTCTGGCTACTAGGTACGACATATATATATATATATATATATATATATATATATATATATATATATATATATATATATATATATATATATATATATATATATATATATATATATATATATATATATATATATATTTTGGTAGCAGTCTTTCCTGTAGACATATGTTATTAAATATGACCGAAAAAGTAAGATTAATAATTCTAACACGAATTTTCTCAATTTTCCTTATGTTTGTTTTTACTGATGACGGTAAATGAAAAATCAATTCTCCAAAATTCATTCTTTATTTCTTAGTCTGACGCGACACTTGAGCGCGTTTCGTAAAACTTATTACATTTTCAAAGACTTTACAACACAACTGAACAGAGTTTAAACAGCTTTTCTTTTTTATACCTGCATTTGGGTGAGGTGACATGTTACAATGGTTTGGGGTGAGGTGAGAACAAACACAGAACACGAAACAATGGGTATAAGCTAAAGGGAAGAATAGATCTGTAACTGCAGAAGGCCTATTGGCCCGTATTTCTTGATGTTTCTATATTGGAGCGGAGTCTTGAAGTGGGTAGAATATAGTTGTGCGTTAATTGGCTGTTGATTGCTGGTGTTGACTTCTTGATGTGTAGTGCCTCGCAGATGTCAAGCCGCCTGTTGTCGCTGTATCTATCAATGATTTCTGTGTTGTTTGTTAAGATTTCTCTGGTGATGGTTTGGTTGTGGGAAGAGATTATATGTTCCTTGATAGAGCCCTGTTGCTTATGCATCGTTAATCGCCTGGAAAGAGATGTTGTTGTCTTGCCTATATATTGAGTTCTTTGGGGCTTACAGTCCCCAAGTGGGCATTTGAAGGCATAGACGACATTGGTCTCTTTCAAAGCGTTCTGCTTTGTGTCTGGAGAGTTTCTCATGAGTAGGTTGGCAGTTTTCTTGGTTTTATAGTAAATCGTCAATTGTATCTTCTGATTTTTGTCTGTAGGGATAACGTTTCTATTAACAATATCTTTCAGGACCCTTTCCTCCGTTTTATGAGCTGTGGAGAAGAAGTTCCTGTAAAATAGTCTAATAGGGGGTATAGGTGTTGTGTTAGTTGTATCTTCAGAGGTTGCATGGCGTTTCACTTTCCTTCTTATGATGTCTTCAATGAAACCATTGGAGAAGCCGTTGTTGACTAGGACCTGCCTTACTCTACAGAGTTCTTCGTCGACTTGCTTCCATTCTGAGCTGTGGCTGAGAGCACGGTCGACATAAGCGTTAACAACACTCCTCTTGTACCTATCTGGGCAGTCACTGTTGGCATTTAGGCACATTCCTATGTTTGTTTCCTTAGTGTAGACTGCAGTGTGGAAACCTCCGCTCCTTTCCATGACTGTTACATCTAGAAAGGGCAGCTTCCCATCCTTCTCCATCTCGTAAGTGAAACGTAACACAGAATTCTGCTCAAACGCTTCTTTCAGCTCCTGCAGATGTCTGACATCAGGTACCTGTGTAAAAATGTCGTCAACATACCTGCAGTATATGGCCGGTTTCAAGTTCAAGTCGACTAAGACTTTTTCCTCAATAGTACCCATGTAGAAGTTTGCAAACAGGACGCCTAGGGGAGAACCCATAGCGACCCCATCTACTTGCTTATACATGTGCCCATCCGGGCTCAAGAAGGGTGCCTCCTTAGTACAAGCACGGCGCTTATGTCGACCGTGCTCTCAGCCACAGCTCAGAATGGAAGCAAGTCGACGAAGAACTCTGTAGAGTAAGGCAGGTCCTAGTCAACAACGGCTTCTCCAATGGTTTCATTGAAGACATCATAAGAAGGAAAGTGAAACGCCATGCAACCTCTGAAGATACAACTAACACAACACCTATACCCCCTATTAGACTATTTTACAGGAACTTCTTCTCCACAGCTCATAAAACGGAGGAAAGGGTCCTGAAAGATATTGTTAATAGAAACGTTATCCCTACAGACAAAAATCAGAAGATACAATTGACGATTTACTATAAAACCAAGAAAACTGCCAACCTACTCATGAGAAACTCTCCAGACACAAAGCAGAACGCTTTGAAAGAGACCAATGTCGTCTATGCCTTCAAATGCCCACTTGGGGACTGTAAGCCCCAAGAACTCAATATATAGGCAAGACAACAACATCTCTTTCCAGGCGATTAACGATGCATAAGCAACAGGGCTCTATCAAGGAACATATAATCTCTTCCCACAACCAAACCATCACCAGAGAAATCTTAACAAACAACACAGAAATCATTGATAGATACAGCGACAACAGGCGGCTTGACATCTGCGAGGCACTACACATCAAGAAGTCAACACCAGCAATCAACAGCCAATTAACGCACAACTATATTCTACCCACTTCAAGACTCCGCTCCAATATAGAAACATCAAGAAATATGGGCCAATAGGCCTTCTGCAGTTACAGATCTATTCTTCCCTTTAGCTTATACCCATTGTTTCGTGTTCTGTGTTTGTTCTCACCTCACCCCAAACCATTGTAACATGTCACCTCACCCAAATGCAGGTATAAAAAAGAAAAGCTGTTTAAACTCTGTTCAGTGTGTGTAACTAAAAGTCTTTGAAATGTAATAAGTTTTACGAAACGCGCTCAAGTGTCGCGTCAGACTAAGAAATAAAGAATGAATTTTGGAGAATTGATTTTTCATTTGTCATCAGTAAAAACAAACATAAGGAAAATTGAGAAAATTCGTGTTAGAATTATTAATCTTACTTTTTCGGTCATATTTAATAACATATGTCTACAGGAAAGACTGCTACCAAAATATACTAATATATATATATATATATATATATATATATATATATATATATATATATATATATATATATATATATATTATATATTATATATATATATATATATATATATATATATATATATATATATATATATATATATATATATATATTATATATATATATTATTAAATATGACCGAAAAAGTAAGATTAATAATTCTAACACGAATTTTCTCGATCTTCCTTATGTTTCTTTTTACTGTCGAAGGTAAATGAAAAATCAATTCTCCAAAATTCATTTTTATTTCTAGTCTGAAGCGACACTTGAGCGCGTTTCGTAAAACTTATTACATTTTCAAAGACTTTAGTTTACACACACACAACTTATAACTGAATGTTGTTGTTGTTTGGGTCCTTTATACCTGCATTTGGGTAAGGTGATGTAATACAATAGTAAGGTGAAAACAAACTTTCAACAAAACACAGAACACAGAACAATGGGTATAAGTTAAAGGGCAGACTTGTAACTGCAGATGGCCTATTGGCCCATATTTCTTGATGCTTCTATATTGGAGCAGAGTCTTGAAGTGGGTAGAATATAGTTGTGCATTAATTGGCTGTTGATTGCTGGTGTTGACTTCTTGATATGTAGTGCCTCGCAGATGTCAAGCCGCCTGCTGTCGCTGTATCTATCAATGATTTCTGTGTTGTTTGCTAAGATTTCTCTGGTGATGGTTTGGTTGTGGGAAGAGATTATATGTTCCTTAATGGAGCCCTGTTGCTTATGCATCGTTAAACGCCTGGAAAGAGATGTTGTTGTCTTGCCTATATACTGAGTTTTTTGAGGCTTACAGTCCCCAAGAGGGCATTTGAAGGCATAGACGACGTTGGTCTCTTTTAGAGCGTTCTGTTCAGTGTCTGGAGAGTTTCTCATGAGTAGGCTGGCCGTTTTCTTGGTTTTATAGTAAATCGTCAATTGTATCTTCTGAATTTTGTCTGTAGGGATAACATTTCTATTAACAATTTCTTTCAGGACCCTTTCCTCCGTTTTATGAGCTGTGGAAAAGAAGTTCCTGTAAAATAGTCTAATAGGGGGTATAGGTGTTGTATTAGTTGTCTCTTTAGAGGTTGCATGGCGTTTCACTTTCCTTCTTAAGATGTCTTCGACGAAACTATTGGAGAAGCTGTTGTTGACTAGGACCTGCCTTACCCTACAGAGTTCTTCGTCGACTTGCTTCCATTCTGAGCTGTGGCTGAGAGCACGGTCGACATAAGCGTTAACAACACTCCTCTTGTACCTCTCTGGGCAGTCACTGTTGGCATTTAGGCCCATTCCTATGTTTGTTTCCTTAGTGTAGACTGCAGTGTGGAAACCTCCGCTCCTTTCCATGACTGTTACATCTAGAAAGGGCAGCTTCCCATCCTTCTCCATCTCGTAAGTGAAACGCAACACAGAATTCTGCTCAAATACCTCCTTCAGCTCCTGCAGATGTCTGACATCAGGTACCTGTGTAAAAATGTCGTCAACATACCTGCAGTATATGGCCGGTTTCAAGTTCATGTCGACTAAGACTTTTTTCTCGATGGTACCCATGTAGAAGTTCGCAAACAGGACACCTAGGGAAGAACCCATGGCGACCCCATCTACTTGTTTATACATGTGCCCATCCGGGCTCAAGAAGGGTGCCTCTTTAGTACAAGCTTGGAGTAGTTTTCTCAGAATATTTTCTGGTGTGTAACTGCAAGTGTTAGGAAGGTTAAGTGCCTGGGTAAGATTGATGTTTCTTAGTGAATAAGATGATGCTATAAATAAGTTATGTTATGTAAGTTATGTTAGTTATTTATGTAAGTTAGGTTGTGTAAGATACTTCAGATAATTTGGTAAGTTAGGTAAGTTACATGAGGTAGGGTAGGTTATATAAATGAAGTTACATTGTGTAAGTTAGGATATGTTAAGTTACATGAGGAAGGAGAGGATAGGTAATTTACATTAGGGTAGGTTAAAACAAGTAAATCAGGTTAGTTAGGATAATGCATTATTGTTCAGAGAATAGTTTAAGATAAAGTAGGTGAGAAAATTCATTTTTAACAAAGTAATTAATAAACGGAAATGCAAGTTGGTTCAGAAAACGTGAACTAGTTACTTAAGAGTCAAGCTTTGTGAGAGAGTTATAATTATTATCAGAGATGGGAATCATAGTAAAATGCTGTTAACGTGCTGGTCTTAGTTCCTTTATATTAAGTTGATAGAAAGTTTTGTCGTAGATATAATATCAAGTTACAAAACGTTATTGTATAAACAAGTTACATTACAAAATATGACTTTGGTAAACGTTTGTCTTGCTAATAATAATAATATACATGGCAGAGAAAAACTAGTGCATAATTGATGTTACATATATAAGAAATGTTACAAATTTTATGAAAAGTTCTATATGTTTAGTTTGAAATAATACTTAAAGTTGATTGTAATTAAATAATGATATATGTTAGTAAGTTTAAAACAAACTAAAGTTTACATATGTGACAGAAACAATGCTAATGATTATTTATTTATTAAATGAAGAACAATGTTCGTTACAGTGAGAGTTTATTTAATGTACAAAGAAGTCCTAGAGAGTATCCTTCTTATATAAAGAGTAAACGGCGAATATCATTGATGAATCAGAGAATATCCTTTGGAGGAAAAATATCATCACATGAAGATGATATGTAAGAATCCTTTTTAGGATAAAGATGTCTTAGAAAAGTACAAATGTTAAATAAAGTTATCTTGGAACTTATTATTACTGTGTAAAGATGTTTTGCAAGATTATTTTTGAATGAAGATGTTAAGAGAGTATCCTTCTTAAGTAAATACAACACAGAGATAGTCTTTTAATGACTGAAGAGTATTTGTGATGTTTCTGAGATTATCTTTGATGATATGAGTATAATATTGATGTCTTTTTAGAGTACTTTTAAAGTCTCAGAGTATATTCTTAAAGTCTCTGAGAATAACCTTGATGCCTCTGAGAATAGCTTTGATGATTTGAATAGTATTTGAGATTATCTTTGATATCTCTGAGAATAATTTTAGGTGGTATGAATAGTATTTGAGATTATCTTTGATATCTCTGAGAATAATTTTAGGTGGCTTGAATAGTATTTTTAATGTCTTTGATTTTGTCTTTAGAGCATAAGGGTGACATGAGAGTATTTTTTGAATGGTAAAGATGTTTCGAAGAGTAGCTTTAGTTTAGAAATATTATGAAGAAAGTAGCTTCGACTATTTTTCTTACTCAACAACGAATAATGTATTGTAAGAATAATGTAATGTAAGAAAGTATTGAATGATTCCTTTGTCTAATTTTCGAATGAACGAAGAGGTATTTTAGTTAAGAACAGTGTTGAAAGATTCCTTTGACTTTTTTGAAAAAAAAAGTTATTTTAGTTAAGAAATCATTCAAAGAAGATACACTTGACTAATTTCAGTTGACAAAGAGTGATTTTAGTTAAGAAATGTTAAGAAAAGATTGTTTTTAGTAAATTTGTTCTGCATAGAACGTAGTTTTGTTTAAGAGCAGTGCTAGTAAGAAACATTAAGTTGATAAAGAAATACAATGACATAGTTGATTGCAAATAAACCTAGGTAAATGACTAAATATAACTTTATACTTTGTAATTAATCATTTGAAAATAACTAAATACTTTGTAATCAATCATTTGAAAATCAATTTGTATATACCTAAAATATTGTAAATAGCTAAATAAATTGTAACTAAATTTGTTAGGGAAACAGTAATGTTGTTGATAATACATAACAATGAATTATTTACTAAATGGAAGACACAATTTTACATTTGATTGTAAAGAAACAGAGAACATGTAAGATTCCGAAAAGATCACAGGGAACATGCGAGGAACACGAATTAATCTGCAGAGAACATGAAACTACAAAAAGAATATACAGAGTATACGAAGAATGAACAACGAACTTGTGAAGAAAAGAGTAAGAACATTCTGAGAATATGAAAAAATACAGAGAACATGCGAAAAATATGAATGGAATTTAGAGAGTACATGATAGAGAATGCGAAGAACACTGTGAAACAGGCAAAAATTATGAACTGAACTTGCCGAGAACATGAATAACGTGAAACACGTTGTACAGAGAATATGCTGTGAAGATTTGCTGAACACGTAAAACATATAAAGTGTGCAAAGAATATGCTGTGAAAAATTTGAAGAACTTGGAGAGAACATCCAACAAATATGGAATGGACATTTAGAGAATATTTTAAGAACATGGAGAGAACACACAAATATGGAATGGACATTTAGAGAATATTTTAAGAACATGGAGAGAACACACAAATATGGAATGAACATGCCAAGAGTACAGAGATGATGCGTATTGACAGTCGAGTATTGACAAAAACACGGTAAGATTATTGGAAATAACTAGAGTTCAAATTCTTGAAGGCAAAGTTGGGAACAGTTTGGGAGAGGGAGGGAGGAGGTTTGGGTGGAGTTGGGGGAGGGGTAAGATGCGGGGGAGTTGGGAGTGAGAGAGAGGGAAGATAAGGGCATGGGGAGTATTGGTGAGAGAGTTGGGGGGTGAGAGAGGAGATAAGCGAGAGGATGTGGGTGGAGGGAGAGATAAGGGGTGTAAAGTTATTCACACAGGTGTACTGAGGGTAAGGTTAAGACTTGTATTTACTTTGAGAAGGCAAAGGTTGAGAGCTACTCACTTGTTGTTGATGTTCTGGAATACTATGTTTGATGAACATTAAACTAAGGCGGAGGACAGGAGTTGGCCTTGGTAACACTCTTTTCTTCTCTAAGTCTGAAATAGACCTGTTTTAAATTTCGCGGATATTGAAATGTTGTTAGGGAAGTTACGGAAGTGAGCTAAGGTGGATGACAGGAGCCAAAGCTCGGTTGCTGCTTTGATCACATTTAATACGTTCGAAATAAGAGGTTTTAAATTTCTTGGAATTGAACTGATAATAACTAAGTTGTATCAGTAAACTAAGGCGGGGACAAGATCTGGAACTTAGTTCCTGCCTTTGATCATTTACTACGTCCGAATCACAGAGGATTTAAATCTCAGGGAAATTGAGCTGTTATTGGCGAAGTTGTACGAATGAACAAAGGCGGTGGACAGGAGCTGGAACTCTGTAACTCTATTTTTCTGTTCTTACTATGTCTGACATATGACTTCTTTAAATTGGGCGAAAACTGGGCTACTAGTAGCAAAACTACACTTATAAACATATATAGTGCGGGGTAAAAGAACTAACATCTGATATTGGGGCTTAGTTAACAACTCATAAGGATTTTTTTAAAGTATCTGCGTAAGTCTGCAGTTAATTTTTCTCCATAAGAACTGTTTAAGACCCTATCTTGTACTAAGACTCAGAAAATAAATAGAGCCGGGTCCATGAACTGACATCAGATACTGTGAATTACTTAGGGAACATGTAATGTACATATTCTCTGAAAATGAACTTGATACATTTTTACAAACAAAAACTAAAAAAAAATAAACTCGAAAACAGGTGACAGTATATCTGTAAGTGAAACTGACAAAATTTAACCGGAAAACAGGCGACAGCATATGTGTAAGAGAAACTGAAAAACAATTTGTTTAAAACGTAATACATCATATCTGTAAACAGGACTCTGTTTGTGGGTGGGCCTTCGATTTATTTAAATACAATAATCAATTAATTCAGTATATGAGTTCAAGCCCCAAATACCCAAAAGGGGTAGTTGTTGTGTGTTCCGGCGTGTTCTGCCAACATGCAGAACACGACGGGGTAGTTGTTGTGTGTTCCGGAGTGTTCTGCCAGCTTACAGAACACGACGGGGTAGTTGTGTGTTCTGGCGTGTTCTGCCAGCATGCAGAACACGACGGGGTAGTTGTTGTGTGTTCCGGCGTGTTCTGCCAGCTTGCAGAACACGACGAGGTAGTTGTCGTGTGTTCCGGCGTGTTCTGCCAGCTTGCAGAACACGACGGGGTAGTTGTTGTGTGTTCCGGCGTGTTCTGCCAGCTTGCAGAACATGACGGGGTAGTAGTTGTGTGTTCCGGCGTGTTCTGCCAGCTTACAGAACACGACGGGGTAGTTGTTATGTGTTCCGGCGTGTTCTGCCAGCATGCAGAACACGACGGGGTAGCAGTTGTGTGTTCCAGCGTGTTCTGCCAGCTTGCAGAACACGACGGGGTAGTTGTGTGTTCTTCCGGCGTGTTCTGCCAGCTTACAGTACACGAGGGGGTAGTGGCCTCAGCCCCACAAATCGCCCTTGAGCCTGAAGAGTACATAGAGAAAATAAGATTATCAGAGGAAACCGATCAGCAGGAGTATATATAGAAGGTCTAGCAACAGTAGGAGACAGAGATAGTGAAACAGATGAC
>WNGS01001712.1:83991-86491 GCA_020271785.1 Procambarus virginalis
AGATTACGTACGTACATGTCACTTACCGTGAATAACGTAACCGCTGTCTTAGTAACCATTTTTATCTTATCTATATATATATACTCCGGAAAATCCACAGAGAAAAATGAAAGGAGGTAACGTTTCGACTTTGTTAAAGCCTTTTGTCAACACTGACACAGAGAAGGAATTGGGAGGATATCTATGGCCGACACCCTGACCAACCCAACCCTAGGGAAAGAATTAACCAGAACAGGTAAAGCTTAGCTTAGAATGGTCAAAGAGGATTAAGCGGTCAAGAAAAGGATGAAAGATAAAGAAAACCTCATGAACATGCAATAAATAATATATAAATAAAATTAAATGAGACATTGTAAGCCTCTCTAACAATTAACAGTTTTTTCTTTTTCTTAACTGTTGTGCCATATTATACTTAAAATGGGATCAGTTTTTACATTCCAGTACTAACATTAAGAAGATTTGGACACTGACTGATAGGCAGACTCATCAAATTCCGTTCCACGAAATCCCCACAATTGGTAATGCTTTTTGCACCATTCCAGTTAATATTGTGATCGCATAAATTCGTATGTAGATACAATGCATTAGACGTTTGGGCATTCTAATACTATAAGCATGTTGTGACAACCGCAATTGTAAGGACTTTCTGTTTGTCCAAGGTACACAGAATCACAATCATTGCAGGAATTGAATACACCGCAACCTGCTGTATCAGGGAGTTTTTTTATTAAATTGGATTTGTCGTACTATTAGTGAACACCAATTTATATTAAGTTTCTTAAAAATCAAAGACAATTTTTCAAGTCCACTCGCATAAGTACAACCAATGAGTTAATAATTTCTGGTTTCGCCTTAGGGATGTGATTATAAAACGTACGCTTGGCTTGTTCAAACGAGAAATCCAAAAACCTCTTAGGATATTGTAAACTCTTCCCGATTTCATATATTATAGCAATCTCTTCATCAAAAACCTCAGGGCTGCACACCCTCAAAGCTCGTAGAAACATTCCTGAAAATACTGCCCGTTTAAACTTTAACTATGATGATTCGAATAAAAATGACACTACGACCCCCGTTGGTAGGTTTCCTATACACATTAAATTTGAACTTTCTAGTGACTCTATGAATCATAATGTCCAAACGGAAGCATACCATTCACCTCAGTCTCACAAGTGAATTTTATTGAAGGTACCAAAGAATTGAGTTCATTAAAAAACATATGGTCTTTGTACAAGGCCCTAAACACAAAATATCAAAAATTTTGATATTTTGTGTTTTTGGCCTTGTGACAAAGACCATATAGTTTTTCTTAATGAACTCAATTCTTTGGTACCTTTAATAAAATTCACTTGTGAGACTGAGGTGAATGGTATGCTTCCGTTTTTGGACATTATGATTCATAGTCACTAGAAAGTTCAAATTTAATGTGTATAGGAAACCTACCAACGTGGGGTCATATGTTCATTTTTATTCGAATCATCATAGTAAAGTTAAACAGGCAGTATTTTCAGGAATGTTTCTACGAGCTTTGAGGGTATGCAGCCTGAGTTTTTTATGAAGAGATTGCTATAATACATGAAATCGGAAAGAGTTTACAATATCCTAAGAGGTTTTTGGATTTCTCGTTTGAACAAGCCAAGCGTACGTTTTATAATCACATCCCTAAGGCGAAACCAGAAATTATTAACTCATTGGTTGTACCTTATGCGAGTGGACTTGAAAAATTGTCTTTGATTTTTAAGAAACTTAATATAAATTTGGTGTTCACTAATAGTACGATCAAATCCAATTTAATAAAAAACTCCCTGATACAGCAGGTTGCGTGTATTCAATTCCCTGCAATAATTGTGATTCTGTGTACCTTGGACAAACAGGAAAGTCCTTACAATTGCGGTTGTCACAACATGCTTATAGTATTAGAACTGCCCAAACGTCTAATGCATTGTATCTACATACGAATTTATGCGATCACAATATTAACTGGAATGGTGCAAAAAGCATTACCAATTGTGGGGATTTCGTGGAACGGAATTTGATTGAGTCTGCTCTAATCAGTCAGTGTCCAAATCTTCTTAATGTTAGTACTGGAATGTACAAACTTGATCCATTTTTAAGTTATAATATTGCACAACAGTTTAAGAAAAAACTCTAACTGTTAGAGAGGCTTACAATGTCTCATTATAATTTTATATTTATATATTCATTTATTGCATGTTCATGAGGCTTTTCTTTAATCTTTCATCCTTTTTCTCTGACCGCTTAATCCTCTTTGACCATTCCAAGCTAAGCTTTACCTGTCTCTGGTTAATTCTTTCCCTAGGGTTGGGTTGGTCAGGTGTCGGCCTATATATCCTCCCCCTTCCCTTCTCCTCTTGTCAGTCTGGTTTGACAAAGGCTTTAACAAGTCGAAACGTTCACCTCCTTTCATTTTTCTCTGTGGATTTTCCGCATAAAATGATCAGTGTTTTGTGATCGTCAATTGCATATATATATATATATA
>WNGS01001712.1:91491-121668 GCA_020271785.1 Procambarus virginalis
ACTTTGGTTGATCGCTAAAATGTATGGTGTTAGGTTGAAGTCAGATAGGGCGTCTGGTAAACGAAAGGAAATCAGGGCAATAACACAAATAGACAGAGTAAGCATGTTCTGCAAAACTCAGGATGAGAAGATTCTAGACACGTGCACTGGGAGGCAGATAAGGATGTTGGAAGACCATTTTGGCCTAAAGGGTAGGCATGGTAAGATAGAGGATAGACGCGACGCACTGCGGACTTGGTTAAGGAAACAAGAAGCAGAAAGAGAAGCACAGGCACAGCTGAAGCGCGAGGAAGCAGAGCGAGAAGCACAGCTGAAGCGCGAGGAAGCAGAGCGCGAAGCATAGCTGCGCAGAGCAGAGAGAGAAGCACAGCTGAGGCGCGAGGAAGCAGAGAGAGAAGCACAGCTGAAGCGCGAGGAAGCAGAAAGAGAGGCACAGCTGCGCAGAGAAGAACGAGAAGCTCAGCTGAAGCGCGAAGAAGCACAGCTGCGTAGAGAAGAATCCGATAGGTTGGAAGAAATTTCAGTGGAAACCGATGATGCGCCAAGTGACGAAGGAATTAATGTAAACTCAAGTAGCAGCTGGGAAAGCAGCCTTGAGAGGCGCGAGGTGAAACCAATATTGGAACCAGGAGACAATGAGGTGCAGCTGCAACGTGAAGAGAGGCAGGCTCGGCTTGAGCAAGAGAAAGCCAAAGCCGAGCAGGAGCGAGCTAAAGCTGAGCAAGAGAAAGCTAAAGCCGAACAAGAAAAGGCTAAAGCTGAACAGGAAAAATTTAAAGTTGAACAAGAGAGAGCCAAGGCCGAACAAGAAACGGCCAAGGCTGAACTGGCTAGGATAAAGATGGAGGCCGCTAAAGCAGAACAAGAGAGAATTAAGACGGCACGAAGGGAGAACAGATTGAAGAGTTTTAATAAATGGGCGGATAAACGTAAGTGCCCTAAAACTCAGAAGAGAAGGTCGGACGGATGGAGGACGGGACCGAGTTCTCCCAGGTCCTACCCCTCGAATGGAGACAGCAGAGGACAAAAGAGTGCTGTGGAACCGCCGAAGAAGTCACCGAGGGAGAGCTCAAGAGATCTTGTTATCGTTACGGCCGGAGAAGCTGAGCATGAGTCTTTGGAAGGCGCAAGAGAAGTCCGCGGAAGAAGAAGGATCCGTTGTTTCAACTGCGGGTTAATAGGACACATGGCGCGCGAATGCAGACGTCCTAAGCAGCGGGGTTACGTTGCTTTTGTACGGGTAGAGGACCAGTTAGCCGAAGGAGTGCGGGATGGACCCGTACGTAGGAAGAAGGAGGCTAACCCATTCGTGCGTGAGGGAACTGTAAGGGTGGGGGACGCAGACCCTATCCCGGTAATGATGCTGAGAGATACTGGGGCGGAATTTACCCTGGTGAGCAGAACCCTTTTCCCTGAGTGTCACGAGAATACCTGTGTAGGAGAGGCAAGTGTGACCACTGTGGGAGGCCCAGTGCAGATGCCCCTACACCAGGTAACCCTGAGTTCGGTTTATGGATGCCAAACCCTAGTAGTGGGGGTCTGTGCGACGATGCCCACGAGGGAGGCACAGGTCATTTTGGGAAATGACGCATGTGGAGGACGTGTCCTACCGAACCTCGTGAAGGACGAGGAGTGCTTGGAGCACCTAGAGAAGAAAGGCGAAGTGTTCGACGCCTGTGGGGACGAGAAAGGAATCGCCATGGAGGCGTTCCCTGTCTGTGCTATGATTCCGAGGCAGTGCGAAGGACAAGGAGGACGTGGATCTGATAAGGCCGACGAGGAGACGTCCGACGGCCTGGGAATGGATCACCTCGTCATGGAACCAGGAGAGCGAGTGGAGGGCGAAGGCAGCCCAGAAGGTGAGGTACAGGTGACCCTCACCAGTTCTCTTGGGGTGGATCGCACTCGTCTCGAGGAAGTGCAACAGGCAGAATCCCCCAAGTTGATTTGTAAGGTCAAAGGACGACGTGTTGGTCCCGAGAAAGCTACTCACTTTAACAGGCAAGAAGGCATATTAATAAGACAGTGTAAACCTGTAAGGATGGAGATCGGAAGATTCCACTCCACCTCAGAGACAACTCTGAGAATGTTCTGCGTAGAGCAGGAAGACGAGTGGGAAGAGGCAGCGGACCCTGTTTTGTGGCCATTCGCAAAGCAGTGGCAGAACCGTTAAACTTCTCACAGTTCCAGCTGGTGAACGGACACGAGGTGTGGAGCCCTTGGTCCATAATAGGTAAGCAGTGGACGCCCAGGATGACCTTGAAGACGGTCTGCAGACACATGAGGAGTGTCACACATTGGCGGCTGCAATACTGGCTGGAAGTCAAACTTTTCAGTGGCAAGGACAACGTAGTCGCAGATGCGTTGTCCCGCATGCACTAACCAGACATGACTCTTATTTTAAGGGGAGGGGTATGTGACGGTGTTCCCACCCTTCTAATTCTCCCACGCCTGCTGTAAGAGTCATGTCCACTATTCTCGAGCGTTCTCTACATTGCAGGCATCAATTGAACATATGTGGGAGAGAGTAGTATTCTCGAAGAGCCGAGAAATTTGTGAAATAAGAACATTTTGGCCTGTGGGATAGGCCCTTTAGGGAGCCAATATGGCGCTGGCGAGTCTGTTCTCCCGCCAAAACTGTGTGACGTCAGTGGCGCCAGATTGGTCACCGTCAGCGACGTGGCACTGGGAGCCAATGAAAACCGACTTTGGAAAAAGTGACGTCACATAGGCATGGGGGTCCAGCCGTGGTGACGCCTTGGCGATATCAGTCTTTCACGACACGTCCGAGAGGTAGGACGCGCGATCGGTCATCCTGTCAGAGTGACGGATTTACCGAACTCCGGTGGACGTAAGCGTCTCCAGTTGTTGGCGCGCACTCTGTGAGGTCTTCCTGCAACCCAGATGTGGCTCAGATAAGGAATTGACAGAATATTGAGCAACAAGTGCTCAGGGACAGGTGCGTTGCAAGAAGTGGGCCGGGCATCGACGTGTGTCGTCATTGGCGGTTCACCAGTATAAGAGACAGCTTAGTGGCCGGGCCAACCCACCGTGAGTGAACCAGGTTGACCGTCTTGTCAACCAGGTTGAACGTGTGATCGACGATCCTGTCAAGTTTGACAGTAACCCCACCTTCGTGGAACCCTACGAGTCAACAGTTGGATGCAAGCACGTCGAAAGTCTTCCCAAATACCTAGCGATATATCTAGACGACGAGGGAATTGACAGTGAAGTGAGCTTCAAGTGCTCTGAAGTCGGGTGCTGTGCGTGTGGAGCTTAAGCAGCATCGTCTGGGACGGCTGATAACTTCACAGTGACTTCGTAGTGGTGAGAGGCAGTTCCTCTGGGAGTACAGTGACAAGGACTAATTGGGAAACGTGCGACGACCGCCGAGACGTAGGCTGGCTGCCGTAGTTGGGAGGAAAGTTGACGGCCAGGAGACCGACTTCAACCCGGCGACGTACTGTAGGGGAAGCACGGACCTGCTGTGTACAGAAGCGGCGAGACGCGACATCCTAAGGCGTGGGCTTGTGTTTCTGGATGGTGTACGAGGCGAGAGCCTGGACCAGGAGCTACAACCCAACTGTCATCCTAGGATAGGTGAAGTAGGTGTTTACAGTTACCCTCCCATTTCCCCTTTAGTTAGCTATATATTTTCTTGTCAGGATATTTTATATGTCGTGAGCAAGTCTCACTTGAGTCTAAGTCACAGAGAGCACAGTGTGTAGTGAGCCTACCCAGAGCGCTCACAGTATCAGTTTACATATATATCTATGTGTGGGTGTGTGCAAGCACCAGGATTCATCAAAGAATTTGCTGTGACTATTATTAATTTCCAGTGAGTATTATTATTATATATATTGGTAGTAAACCAGATATTGGTGTGTTGATCTCTATAATCTATTGATATAAATGCCTGTGGATTGATCTCTATAATCTATTGATATAAATGCCTGTGGATTGATCTCTATAATCTATTGATATAAGTGCCCGTGTGTTGATCTCTATAATCTATCGATATAAATGCCTGTGTGTTGATCTCTATGATCTATTGATATAAATGCCTGTGTATTGATCTTCATGATTTATATATATATATGCCTGTAATTTGATTACTGATTTATATATGACATGCCTGTGTACTGAATAATATCATATACGTGAAGTGATTGCCAGTGATATCTCTTTAGAGAAAGTATAGATATAAAGAAAAGTTCAGTGATCAAGCGAGTGCATTCACAGTAAATATTATTAAGAATAGAGTAATCTTTTGGTACGGTGGAAAGTCACTGTGAGAGTATTGTGAATAAGATGTTGATCGTGAGGCCAGTGAAATCATAAGTAAGCCATGTGAATGTTGAATACAGTGTTTTGGAAAAAGTTAAATAAACGGGGATCGTGACAGAATTAGAAAACAAGTACTAGTCTTTTCTCACGGTCGCGAGGGTCCCGGTCAGCTGACATCTGACAGGTGACGCGTGGCGCGGCCGATGTTACCATATCGGTGCGCTCCAGAATATTATGCTATGAATGGAGCAATTGTCATATATTATTCCTGATACATTGATGCATATATATTTCTCGTTGTCTTTTAAGTAAAATACCAAAACTCTTTGGTGTTTGATATCATCCCCTCCATTTATCTTGTGACCGTGTAATGAAGTAAAGCAGAGTGACCTGCCTGATACCATATTACTGGAATTTGCTCTTGCCACAATTACACCTGACCACTGCAGTGTTACTGGACACCTGAAAACCAGTTGGCGACCTTAAAGGCTGTGTAAGAGTTCGGTGTCGGGGCGGGCCACAGATTGAGGGAACGATCTGTGCCCCCACTCATCTTGCAATTTAAAGGCCGGTTGTGAGACCGACTGGGGTACTCTCCGAGGCGAGCAGTGAAGCCTAGAGGATCGAGGGAAGACCCGCAGAACGACGGTGAGTAAGGGTTATTGTCGGGGCAACCACCTGGAAAGGAGATCCAGTCTACCTTTGCTTTAACCCTTCACTAACGAGAACCGTGAAACCCCGACAATATATATATATATATATATATATATATATATATATATATATATATATATATATATATATATATATATATATATATATATATATATATATATATATATATATATATATATGTCATACCTAGTAGCCAGAACTCACTTTTTGGCCTACTATGCAAGGCCAGATTTGCCTAATAAGCCAAGTCTTCCTGAATTAATATATTTTCTCTATTTTTTTTCTTATGAAATGATAAAGTTACCCATTTCCTTATGTATGAGGTAAATTTTTTTATTGGAGTTAAAATTAACGTAGATATATGACCGAACCTAACCAACCCTACCTAACCTAACCTAACCTATCTTTATAGTTTAGGTTAGGTTAGGTAGCCGAGAAAGTTAGGTTAGGTTAGGTTAGGTAGGTTAGGTAGTCGAAAAACAATTAATTCATGAAAACTGGGCCTATTAGGCAAATCGGGCCTTGCATAGTAGGCTGAGAAGTGCGTTCTGGCTACTAGGTACGACATATATATATATATATATATATATATATGACATTGTCATATATATATATATATATATATATATATATATATATATATATATAATATAATATATATATATATATTAGTATATTTTGGTAGCAGTTGTAGACATATGTTATTAAATATGACCGAAAAAGTAAGATTAATAATTCTAACACGAATTTTCTCAATTTTCCTTATGTTTCTTTTTACTGATGACGGTAAATTAAAAATCAATTCTCCAAAATTCATTCTTTATTTCTAGTCTGACGCGACACTTGAGCGCGTTTCGTAAAACTTATTACATTTTCAAAGACTTTTAGTTTATCTACACAACTTATGCTTTTATGAAACAAACATTGGCTCTTATACCTGCATTTGGGTGAGGTGATGTAATACATTAGTGGGGTGAAACACAGAACATGGAAAACGGGGTATAGATTTGTAGAAGTAGAAGTCGGGTCCCAATAGAACTGCAGAAGGCCTATTGGCCCATATTTCTTGATGTTTCTATATTGGAGCGGAGTCTTGAAGTGGGTAGAATATAGTTGTACGTTAATTGGCTGTTGATTGCTGGTGTTGACTTCTTGATGTGTAGTGCCTCGCAGATGTCAAGCCGCCTGTTGTCACTGTATCTATCGATGATTTCTGTGTTGTTTGTTAAGATTTCTCTGGTGATGGTTTGGTTGTGGGAAGAGAGTATATGTTCCTTAATGGAGCCCTGTTGCTTATGCATTGTTAAACGCCTGGAAAGAGATGTTGTTGTCTTGCCTATATATTGAGTTTTTTGGGGCTTACAGTCCCCAAGAGGACATTTGAAGGCATAGACGACGTTTGTCTCTTTCAAAGCGTTCTGCTTTGTGTCTGGAGAGTTTCTCATGAGTAGGTTGGCAGTTTTTTGGTTTTATAGTAAATCGTTAGTTGTATCTTCTGATTTTTGTCTGTAGGGATAACATTTCTATTAACAATATCTTTCAGGACCCTTTCCTCCGTTTTATGAGCTGTGGAGAAGAAGTTCCTGTAAAATAGTCTAATAGGGGGTATAGGTGTTGTATTAGTTGTCTCTTCAGAGGTTGCATGGCGTTTTACTTTCCTTCTTATGATGTCTTCAATGAAACCATTGGAGAAGCCGTTGTTGACTAGGACCTGCCTTACCCTACAGAGTCCTTCGTCGACTTGCTTCCATTCTGAGCTGTGGCTGAGAGCACGGTCGACATAAGCGTTAACAACACTCCTCTTGTACCTATCTGGGCAGTCACTGTTGGCATTTAGGCACAATCCTATGTTTTTTTCCTTAGTGTAGACTGCAGTGTGGAAACCTCCGCTCCTTTCCATGACTGTTACATCTAGAAAGGGCAGCTTCCCATCCTTCTCCATCTCGTAAGTGAAACGTAACACAGAATTCTGCTCAAACGCCTCTTTCAGCTCCTGCAGATGTCTGACATCAGGTACCTGTGTAAAAATGTCGTCAACATACCTGCAGTATATGGCCGGTTTCAAGTTCAAGTCGACTAAGACTTTTTCCTCGATAGTACCCATGTAGAAGTTTGCAAACAGGACGCCTAGGGGAGAACCCATAGCGACCCCATCTACTTGCTTATACATGTGCCCATCCGGGCTCAAGAAGGGTGCCTCCTTAGTACAAGCTTGGAGTAGTTTCCTCAGGATATTTTCTGGCACGTCAAGGGGAGTACAGGCCGGGTCTCGATACACTCGGTCCAATATCATCCCGATTGTTTCATCCACAGGTACGTTGGTGAACAGTGATTCTACGTCCAACGAGGCTCTTATCCCTGTGGCCCGTGTTCCCCGTAGTAAGTCAACAAATTCCTTCGGGGATTTCAGGCTGAAGTTGCACGGGACATAAGGAGTCAGTAAGCCGTTGAGTCGTTTCGCCAGTCTGTACGTTGGTGTGGGTATCTGGCTGATAATTGGCCGAAGTGGGTTTCCAGGCTTATGCGTCTTGACGTTTCCATACGCATATCCGGGTTTATATTCTCCAATAATCTTTGGCAGATGGAGTCCAGATTTCTTGGCATTCACAGTTTCAATCAACTTGTTGACCTTTGTTTTCAATTCGGCTGTAGTGTCATTCGTTACCCTTTGGAATTTAGTTTGGTCAGAGAGTATGTGGTTCATTTTCGCCAGATATTCGTCTTTCTTAAGGATGACGTATATTGGCGACTTGTCGCCTCTCCTGACAACTATCTCCTTGTTGTCCACGAAGGCTCTTGGCCTTAGCCAAGAGCCACGAAGGCTCTTGGCTGCCGCTTTGAGCTCGGGGGTCAGTATGGTACTTCTGTAGTTGCCTCGATTCTTTCCTCCTTCTGCAATAAGTTCAGCTTGTAAGGTGTCTTTGGTGGTGACCTTCTTTTGTGCTTCGAGGTCAAATATGTCGTCCAACAGGATCTCTAACTCCACTTTCCGGGCCAACGCTCTTGGTCTGGACATAATGTGACAGTTTATACCCATATTTAGGAGAGTGACTTGGTCCTCAGTGAGGTTGATTCCTGCGAGGTTCAGGAAGCCGTCTCTTGGTCGTGGAATTGCCATGGGTCCTCCATATAGTGTTGTTAGCTTCTTGATAATCATTGTTTCCGTGCTGAGGTGATGTCGGTCTGTGAGGATGTCGTGGTGTTGTTCGATGTGGGTGCGGAGACTTTCGTCGATGTTGCTGTTCCTCCATTCGTTTGTGGCCTGAAGTAGTTGCGTTTTATTGTCTTTGATTTCATTTTCTGCCTTGTCAAATCAAAGAAAGATGAAATCAAATACAATAAAACGCAACTTCGCAACTCTCCCCCGAAGCCTGCTGTTTCGGGTGAGTCATGTTCACTGGAGGTAGAGTGGGAGGTGGAGCTGCCTCTACCTCATGCACTCTGGAGAGGGTATCAGCGATGATGTTATCAGGCCCCTTGATGTAGCAGATCTTTAAATTGAAGCCTTGAAGATATAAAGCCCATCGCAGCAGACGTTGGTTATTAAATTGGGCTTGATGTAAGAATCTCAGAGGGTTGTGGTCCGAATAGATGGTAGTGGACCTAGCACCGTGCAGATATGGTGCAAAGTGTTGTAAGCTCAGGACGATGGACAGGAGTTCCTTCTCTATAGTACTGTAGTTCTTCTGATGAGGCTTCAACTTGCAACTGTAGTAGCTGACAGGTAGAACCTCCTCGCCTCGCTGCTGCATTAAGACACTTCCGATGCCGGTACCACTGGCGTCGACATGGAGGATGAAAGGCTTCTTGATATCTGGTGAGGCGAGAATGGGATTAGAACAGAGGAGGAATTTGAGTTGTTCGAATGCAACGGTTTGCTCTCTGGTCCAATTATACCGTTGCTTGGGACTGGTTAAGGTGATTAATGGGGTTGCAACAGTGCTAAAATTCTTCACAAACCTACGGTAATAGGAAGCAAGACCAAGGAAGCGCAGGAGCTGCTTCCTGGTAGTAGGCTGTGGATACTGTTGGATTGCTTGAATGTGAATGTTTAACGGAGCCAGGCTGCCACTCCCTATAACATGACCCAGGTACCGCACTTTACCTTTCGCGAAGGTGGACTTGCCCAGATTGATGGTGAGGCCGGCTTTCAGGAGCTTGTAGAACAATCGTTGTAGCTGGAGCAGGTGTTCGCTCCAGGTGTTGGATGCTACCACGATGTCGTCCAAATAGGCGTAGGTGTTGTCCAAGCCCTGGATGACGCGGTTGACAGCTCTCTGAAAGGTGGCTGGGGCATTGCAGAGTCCAAAGGGAAGGCGATTGTACCTGTAGAGACCAAACGGGGTTATAAAGGCGGACAGTACCTTAGCTCGCTCCGTTAAACTCACCTGGTAGTAGCCCTTTAGTAAGTCTACCTGAGACAGGTAGCGGGCATTACCAATGGCATCCAAAATGTCGTCTATCCTGGGTATTGGGTAGGCGTCCTTCACTGTGACCTGGTTCAACTTCCTATAATCCGTACACAGACGGATTTTGCCGTGAGGTTTGGGTACCAGGATGCATGGTGAGGCCCAGGGGGACTCACAGGGGGTAGCCAGTCCATGGTCCAAGAGATACTGTACCTCAGCCCGCATGACTTCCGTTTTGCTCGGGCTGATTCGGTAGAACGGTTGGCGAATCGGCTGGGTGTCAGGTAGCAGTTGGATGTCGTGCTGAGTTACAGTACACTCTTGGGGGTCATCTCGAAACAACTCTTGATGTTCTCTGACGAGTTTGATTAGTGGAGCACTATTATCGTCCTGAAAATGATGTTGAAGGTTAGTAAGGATTTCTGAGTTAGAGAGCGCTGTCTCAGTGTCAGTGCTCTCGGAAGGAGAAGCAGGGAAGGTCTCACTGTGGCTGTATGGACCTGTAAATGAGGTGAAATTGGTTAACACAGTGGGAGGAACCCCATGGTAGGGCTTGAGTAAATTAATGTGGCACAGCTGGGTCTTCCGCCGCCTATCGGGGGTCTCGAGAACGTAGTTGAAGTTGTTCCGGCACTCCTTAACACGGTAGGGTCCTGAGAACCTGTTCTGTAAAGGAGAACCTGGGATAGGGAAATAGGCAAGCACTAAGTCTCCTGGTGTAAACTTCCTTACTTTACAGTGCTGGTCGTAACGAGTCTTCATCCTCTCCTGGGCTTTCTGTAGGTTGTTGCTGGCAAAGGAATGGACCCTCTCTAGAATGTGTCGGAGATTTTGAAGATACTGGGGCACATTCTGATGCTCACTGAAGGTGTCATCACGTAGAGAATCCTTGAAAGCCTTGAGAGGTGTACGGCACTTACGTCCGTAGAGCATCTCATAAGGAGATACTCCTAGTGACTCGTTGGGAAGACTTCTGAAAATACACATGATGAGATCAATTTGCCTATCCCAATCCTTTGAGGTCTCATTACAGAACTTTTTTAAGAGTGCCTTGATGGTTTGATGACTACGCTCGAGAGAACCCTGTGAAGCAGGATGATAGGGGCTGGACAGTACCTGTTTGATGTTGAACTCCTCCAGAGTCCGTTTGAAGAGATCACTGGTGAAGTTGGTGCCACAGTCGCTCTGAATCTCCCTCGGAAATCCATACTGAGTGAAGATTTTCAGTAGATTCTTCACCACTGTAGCAGCTGTAATATTTTTCACTGGAACTGCTATCGGAAATCTGGTGGTAGGACACAGGATGGTTAAGATATATGCGTTGCCTGCACTGGTCCGAGGCAAAGGACCAACGCAGTCGATAATGAGCTTGTGGAACGGTTCCTCAGGCACCTGGATGGGTATCAGTGGTGCTCTGGGAATGGAAACGTTCGGTTTCCCGGCTAACTGACACACGTGGCATAATTTGACATGAGATTTGACGTCGTTTACCATACCTGGCCAGTAGTAGTCTTGTCGAATTCCATGGTAAGTCTTGTTGAACCCATAGTGTGACAAAGCGCCGTGGGCCAGGTGTAGAATCGTGGGCCGCAGGCTGGTAGGAATCACTAGTTGTTCAACGTTGCCCAATCGTCCTCGTCCTTCAGTTTACTGGGTCTATACCTGCGATAGAGTATTTCGTTCTCCATAAAGAACCCAGGAACACTGTCGGATTGGGTTTCAGCCTGAAAGAATAATGGTGTCAATGTAAGATCATCTCTCTGTAACTTACGGAACTCCACCGCGGTCAGGTTAGGGGGTAGTTTCGAAGGGTCCTGAGGGACAGCGGTAGCAGTAGAGTCGGCTGGCTGTGGACGTGCAGCTTGAGCACGGGTGGTCACCATAACAGGAGGAGAACCTTCATCACTCTCTTGAACCTTTACTGGAAAATGTTCAAAAATCGGGTTATCCACCACAGAGTTGCTTACCTCGGATATGTCCTTGACGATCAGGTTGTTTGGTTGTTGGTCTTCTGCCAAGTCGTTGCCCAGGAGAAGTTGCACTCCAGGCATGGGAAAAGGCTTTTCCCTGACGGCGACTTGGACTTCACCGGTCACGAAGGGACAATCCAGGTAAACTCGGGCAAGTGGATAAGGAGTTGTAGCAGTAAGGTCAGTGATGAACACAGTCTCTCCTGTGTAGGCGACGTTGGGCACAGCCGATTTCAAGACGATCGATTGTAGAGCCGCTGTGTCCCGTAGGATCTTAAGTCCGAAACGTCCCTCTGAATCTGAACCGTGGGTAGAGATAGTTCCTGGATATAGATGCTTGGTAAAGAGAGAGAGATCATTAGCATGAACACCAACATTCATTACAGGCTTACCGGACTTAGGGTGAGTAGGTTTAGACTTAGGGGGTTCGATGTTACCTTTAGATTGGGACTTACCACATTTGTCAATGGTGTGTCCATATAATCGACAATACCTGCAGTACAGTTGAGAGGTACCTTGATCTGGGCTCGCTTTCTCGTAACTGTACCAAGACTTCTTGCTGGTAGGTTCTGGAGTCAGCCGGTGGATGAGGCTGTAAGTGTCAGCTGACTTCGCACACTTCACTAACTCCGTCTCTTCCTTGTCTGCTAAGTATAGGCGGACAGGAGGAGGTACACGTCTCAAAAATTCTTCAACCAGTATGAGGTTGACAAGTTCTGAAAAAGTAGAGACATGTGCTGCCTCCAGCCATTTCATGAAATATCTTCGTTTGGTGTTAGCAAATTCTAAGAAGGTGGTGGTACTTGCCTTGACGTAGTCACGAAACTTTCGTCGATAGCTTTCGGTGGAGAGAAGGTAGGCGTCCAACACAGCTTGTTTCAGGGTGGTGTAGTCGTTTTCCGAAGCCAAAGTGCTGAGTGTGACTGCTGCTCTACCTGTTAAATGTACTCTGAGAAGGGTAGCCCATTGGTCGTCAGGCCAATTAAGTTGAACAGCAAGGGTCTCAAAAGTGGTAAAGAACACATCAACCTCCGTTTCGAGGAACGGGGGCATTAACTTACTTGCATGGGAGATATTGAAACTGGGAGGAAGACTAGCTGCCGCTTGTTGGAGTTGAGCTTGGTGTGCAGCGTCCCTCGTGAGTTCTCGGTTACGACATTCTAGCATTGCTTCTGCCTGTCGTTTGTCGTGGTCACGTTGTATCTCGAGTCGCTGTTGGTATAAGGCCAACTCACGTTCACTTTCTTCCTTCTTCAGTGCGGCCTCTCTGTCACTTTCTTCTTTCTTCAGTGCGGCCTCCCTTTCCTTGAGGCGGATTTCTCTTTCTTGTTCTTCCTTTTTGAGGGCAGCTTCTTCCTTTCTGAGGGCAGCTTCACGCTTTTGTTCTTCCTTTCTGAGGGCAGCTTCACGCTCTTGTTCTTCCTTTCTGAGGGCAGCTTCACGCTCTTGTTCTTCCTTTCTGAGGGCAGCTTCACGTTCTCTGATTGCAGCTGCTTCCTGTTGTTGCTGTAGCTCGATCTTGGCAAGTTCCAATTTGAGCTTTATCGCTCTCAAGTCATCCTTATCTGAAATAATGTACTGTTCATGAGTAGAAGAATCTATAATACCTTCATCAGCAAGGTGATCCAGTATCATATTATTAATGGCAAATTTGTTGGCTCCATCAGGAACTTCCAAGTGATACTCATGTGCAAGAGTTAACAAATCGACCCTCTTAGCGTGACGTAAGGTCCCTATTTCACCTTCTGGATCTGTTTTGAATGCTTGTAGGCGGAACATGGTGAAAATATAGCAAAACAAAGGAGACACGAATATATAGTGAGAATATGGTGAATGTCAGAAACAGGAAACGTGGCAACTGATACCTATCCTGTGGGGAATTATTAATAATTAAAGTTAATTCAAGATGGTAAATGAATAAGGTCGCAGGAAATCTTGTACCTGGTACTCACTATGGGAGGATAAAGGCAAGAAAATCCTACTAATTAGTGAAAACTGAGTTTAAAATACAAGTGAAACACTAAATGGCTTCAAAATAAATGAGGTAGTCCAAAAAATGTAGTCATACCTTGCCAAGTCACTATAGAACATAAGCAATGGTACCCACTGAAATTGAATATGGTATTTACAGAATTAGCGAACTTTGTGCTCAAAAGAAAGAACGCCAATTCCCTACCTTTGGGTAAATACCATCAGTCTGACCGACGAGTAGGGGTGCGAGTGTCAACTGGTGACGAGAACTATCGGCGAGGTCCCAATTCGCCAATAATAGTTCGTGCTAGAGGATCTAAAGCCCTCTTTTCCTCCTAGAGTCGGATTGCAGGACTTGGGTGCTATTGACCCGGAGACAGACCACAGTACCAGGGTACCTATGTGATAATCTGTCAACAAGTGAGAAATATCTGGGGACAAGGATGTTAAACACGGAGGATAACACGGAAGGGGGAGACGACCAATTAAGAGTATGACTGCGGCCTACAGTCGCAGGCCTACTATATATTTATATATATATATATATATATATATATATATATTATATATATATAATATATATATATATAAATAATATACATATATATATATAATATATATATATACATATATATATATATATATATATTTATATATATATATATATATATATATATATATATTATATATATATATATATGTCGTACCTAGTAGCCAGAACTCACTTTTTGGCCTACTATGCAAGGCCCGATTTGCCTAATAAGCCAAGTTTTCCTGAATTAATATATTTTCTCTAATTTTTTTCTTATGAAATGATAAAGCTACCCATTTCATTATGTATGAGGTCAATTTTTTTTATTGGAGTTAAAATTAATGTAGATATATGACCGAACCTAACCAACCCTACCTAACCTAACCTAACCTATCTTTATAGGTTAGGTTAGGTAAGGTAGCCAAAAAGTTAGGTTAGGTTAGGTTAGGTAGGTTAGGTAGTCGAAAAACAATTAATTCATGAAAACTTGGCCTATTAGGCAAATCGGGCCTTGCAAAGTAGGCTGAGAAGTGCGTTCTGGCTACTAGGTACGACATATACACATATATATATATTTATATATATATATATATATATATATATATATATATATATATATAACACATATTATATTTATATATATATATATATATATATATATATATATATACATACATATATATATATATATATATATATATATATATTATATATATATATATATATATATATATATATATATATATATATATATTAGGGGTACCACCTCTGGTGCAATTGCAGGGACCCACATCCTCGAAGAAGAAAACAAAGAGCATTCAGAGAAGATCTTGTGGATTCTCATTGAATACTTAATTCTTTTCTTCTCCTACCACCCCTATTATTTTTTTGTATGTTTTGTTTTATTTTATTGCAATGCTACAGTTTACAGAGAACACACACACACACACACACAAATATATAACAATTAAACAATCAGCGTTCGAAGACCTCGTCCAGCTCCTCGGAGGTTGGGTGCGTACCCAGGATACAGCACGCATTTCCCCTCTGCACTGCGACACTGAGGCGCTGGAATAGAAAACTGGCTGCTCGTGGGTCTCTAGTTTTCCCAATGAGTTCCTCACCAACCTCCTTTAAAAACTTGAGTGCACATTTACCCCAGGCGCCCAGAGTCTCTGAGCCTATCGGCACGAACCTGTAACAACGTTCTAGGTTTCTGTACTTGTGGATTTTCTGGGTCTCCCTGAAGGTGGCTGCCCCACCTCCCTCCGCTGAGCTGTAACGTAAATAGGTATCAGCCAATGTAGATGCACAGGTGTAATCCCATACGACCTGTTTACCTTCCCTCCATGGCTGCAGGGTGACTCCATCTGGGCGTTTTTGGCTGTTGTCAGGTCTGCACAGCTGGGGTTCCCTTTGTGCTGGACACCCAGCTGTAGCCAAGCTTCTCTTGATGATGTCATTGACTGCCTCGTGTCTGGCAATCTTTCCCTGTGTCTTACGACAGATGAGACCATGGCTGCCGTATTGGTCTGCCCGTGCCTGGCCGCAAATACACCGGTGCTCGGTGGAGATAGGGGCGGCAAGGCGCAGAGCAACACCAATACTTAGATATATATATATATATATATATATATATATATATATATATATATATATATATATATATATATATATATATATATATATATATATATATATATATATATATATATATGTCGTACCTAGTAGCCAGAACGCACTTCTCAGCCTACTATGCAAGGCCCGATTTGCCTAATAAGCCAAGTTTTCCTTAATTAATATATTTTCTCTAAATTTTTTCCTATGAAATGATAAAGCTACCCATTTCATTATATATGAGGTCAATTTTTTTTTATTGGAGTTAAAATTAACGTAGATATATGACCGAACCTAACCAACCCTACCTAACCTAACCTAACCTATCTTTATAGGTTAGGTTAGGTTAGGTAGCCGAAAAAGTTAGGTTAGGTTAGGTTAGGTAGGTTAGGTCGTCGAAAAACAATTAGTTCATGAAAACTTGGCTTATTAGGCAAATCGGGCCTTGCATAGTAGGCTGAGAAGTGCGTTCTGGCTACTAGGTACGACATATATATATATATATATATATATATATAATATATATATATATATATATATATATTTATTATATATATATATATATATATATATATATATATATTAAATATGACCGAAAAAGTAACATTAATAATTCTAACACGAATTTTCTCAATGTTTCTTTTATTCTTTTCACTGTTGATGGTAATTGAAATAATCAATTAAAAAATCAATTGCGGGTATAAATTCAATCTCATTGTAAAATTCCTTCACTTGAGAATGAACCATGGAGGTTCGAAACGTTGTGCTTATTGTATAAATAAGTGTAATACATTCTATAGTAATTTACCACTTTTCTTCACCCGGAAATTACGAAAATGAGTTTTGGAGAACTCCTATTTCAGCTAAGCCCTGATGCTAAGAAAATAGTTAGAGGGATAGAAGCCCTAAATCAGAAGATAGTAAATACAGAATATGCGGTCATATTAATGAGACATGTTTAAAAGAAAACCTGCTGCCAGTATACACCAATATATATGTATATATAAATATATATATATATATATATATATATATATATATATATATATATATATATATAAATATATATATATATATATATATATATACACTCTATGTGGCTATGTATCACTTTTATCATGGCTGATTGAATGTTTTCATCTACAATAGGATAGAGGAAAGAGCAGATGTCCACAGTAACAGTTTATTAAGGGCTACAGTGTCCTACATAAAAACAAAAGAGCTTATTTTTACATTACTCACGAGCTCGATGAATTTATATTATCACAATTGAAGGCACACAATATATATTTATATATAACGTCCTGAAGTGTGTTTTGAGTTCTTTTTATTCACCTATGTACCCAGAGTGGTAATACAACATCACAAGAGTGGATTAACAGATCTCCATCACAGTTCTGCTATGAACAGTGAAATGGACACCAACCGAACCACACACAAGCAGGGACACGTGCCCAGGCCGCTCCGGTGTTCTCTCAGTGATGGTCTTCAGATGCTGGCCACACATAACATTAACACTGAAACTCGAGAACTGCGGCAAATGAAAATAAAGACAAGGTGATGGGTGGTAAGACAGCCTCCTAGACTGTACCCAGGAGACTGTGTACCATGCCGTCACCCCTCAGGACCCCGATCAGGAGGGATGCTGCCACACACACGCATACAGAAGATAGTTGAAGAGGAAACAGTCTTGATACCAGGCGGTGATGCTTTCTTATTTTTCTGCTGAGTAAGGCAAAGGCAAGACCACAGTATTCAGATTTTTTATTATTTCACAGGTGGGTATATGAGCAGACGACATCTTTGTGGTTTGATATTTTCTTGGGAATATCGAAGGCGAGTAAGGTATATATGGAAACGCCCAACAGTTGTGCGTCATGCCAGTGACAGAGTGGATGAGACACCTCCAGCAAGCATCGCTCACAACCGGATAAACAATGAGTACATCATTTAAAAACATTACTCTCTTCAGTTCTCTATCTGATCCTCGTGGTGGCAGCTGTACGATTGTCACGTCAAGTGTCGAAATAACAGTTAGGAAAGGACAGAAAAAAAACGTTCTCTGACATCATTCCTCTGAAAACTTTCTTTATCCAATTTTAATCCTGAAGTTTGCTTTTTGTTTCGACGTTGTTTAACATTGCTTTCAAAGGAGGGAGGAAGCAGGTAGATAGGTGTGATTGATAAGGACACAAGAGTTATGAGGAAGGTATTTAATAAATCATTGCAAACTTAAACCCCTTGTGAGTGTTGAAAAGTGTATCCACAGTCGTTCACCATTCCTTCACGTGGTGTTACTCCAGCCTACACGTAAACGACTTTCACGCTACAAGAGTTAAGTAACTATGATTCGCCATAATACTTGGTGGTTTTCATACCTCGCGACTTTTCCAGTAGGGTTTCTTGTTCGCTCTGGAAGCTGTGAATAGTGGGTGATTCCTCTACTTCCGATTCATTCACTGGTCTACAGCCAAAATGCTTCTGAGACAGATGAAGGGTTTGCGGGGTCGGTACCCATAGTACTGTTGTTGAACTTGTGAGTGGGAGAGCCTGGGAGAAAACGTTCAGCATCCACCACTTGTTGAATCAAGCAAGATTTAGTTACCACCCTGACAAGTAAAGCGATAGCTAATCAACAATTTAAATTATTATATATGAATTCAGCAGATCAAAATGCAAGATAAACAGCTCTTTTCATCACAGAAAAGAAAACTTTTGTAAACCTGTTGATCAGTGTGTCACTTTGCCTGCATTCCATGGCTCATTTTCTGTTTCCAGCTTCCCTTACCATTTTGGTGTTCGTCAAGTGGAAGAGATTTCATTCTCTCTACTTTCTGTATTTCCCTTGGTATCTTGTGCTTTGAGATCATTATCGATTGTTGTCTATCTCCCAACCAAAATCGTTCGCATAAGTTCATTTAGATCTTATTGCTCATTTCCCCTATGTCTTGTGGCAAAGAGTTTGACACCTGTAAATTTCCTTCCTGTGCTTCACCAGATGTGAGTTCCATACTTGAGCTGCCTACTCCAGGACTAAGCTGGATAGACCATAGTTTGGTCCAACGTACGTCTTGTATATAATCCTGAAAGATTCCTTGATCATGTTTCTGAACACCATCCTTATGTTCCATTCACCTGGGCTCTAGGAGACTCGAACCGGGGACGCCACGCGTGTGAGGCCGAAATAAACTGTTATTTTACCATCCTTATGTTTGCTAGTCTTGCAATATGCAGTTATTTGTATTCTGTTAACGTGAGGCTCGGGTGTTGAATCTGGTGTCACACTCACTCCAGAGACGTTTCCTTACTATCTCGCCGATGCTTCGCTCACAAACCGCTTGGTCTGTTTGTTCTCTTTGCTGTGTCCAAAACCTCATTCATTTAAACTTAGGGGATTCATCTACAGTAGCTGTTTGACCCCTCATGCCCCCCCTGACTCTAATCTAAAGGTCAGAGGGGTACATATAATGAATCTGAGCTCGTTAAATTAAGCTCGCTGAGTTAATATTGTGGTCCCATACTGTTAATTTTCTTATTATAAGAATATATATAAACGGCTGTTTTTTGGCTTTAGTTTCATAGTTTTATTTCCCAACTGCCTCTGCTACTTTCCTGACCAAAATTTTGTCTATATTTGACGGTCCTAAGTACCTCGTTGCTTACCTCCGTAATTTATATTCCGTATATTTTTCAAACCTCTTCGTTTTTAGTTGGTGTGTACTGCTGTGTGACTCCACGCCTTATGTGTGATGAAACTATTATTTAGTTTTCATACTTTTCTGAAGCTCATCCTCCGGTTGGAGTTTTTGAGTCTCAAGTCTCAAAAAGAAAACAAGTCTCTTTTACTGGACTTGTTGGTCCTCCCGATCCACTCTATAAGCTCGATTATATAGTCAAGTACTGAAGAACTATGGTTAATGGTGCAAAGATGGTGATACTCATATCATCTGGAAGTTCATGTCTAAAGTATCCATCAGTTTCGCCCTCCACATGTGCTCCGTTACATTGGGGAGCCTTTGTTATGCAGTCAATTTTCCTGTCATTAATTCTCCAAGAACTATTGAAACTTAGTCTTCAGTTCACATGATAGCACTGTTGCTCTCTATTACCATTAGACTTTTGCATTTCTCTCCTTATATACACCTCCCTTGGCCTCACGCTTTTAGCGTGTATGTGTGACTTAGTTACAATAAATGACTTCTCTATATCAGTCACCGCTTCAAGAAACCGAGTTGATATAAAGTGTTATTTACATTCTTGGTCAGAACTTGCGTGTATCTCAGGACTCTGTCGTCGAGAATTGTGTGATTTTTTAAATATAAGCAAAGAGAACCAAGTTCACCAGCACAGTCCTTGCGGTAGTGGTGGAGATAGACGTGTTTCTTTGACATATTCATTGCGTTGCAGTAGGCGAAGCAGGAGAAGGGATAGTGGTTGTGGATAGTGACGATCTTCTCGGGATCATGCAGACACTTAACGTAGTGTCCGGGATGTGTGTAGTTGGCGGCACGGTAGATGTGTTGCATCATGTGTAAGTAAGGAGGTATGTTGTGGACGTGGCCGTGAGCGTCCTGCATGGAATCCAAGAAGTACACATTGCGAGCACAATATGATGCGTGAGTGTAGTTGTTTGTGGTCATCGCTCCCGGAGCCACCTGCTCCATCAGCGACGCCCAGTCTTCAGCTGTCTTTGGTACGATGACTTCATCAATGTCCAGCAGATGTACGAATTTGTAACGGTATATGTTTCTGTATATACAGTCATTAAATGGTATAAGTTCGTTCTGCCATTGGTGTAAAGTTTTATGCTTTAAAAACATATGCAACAAGCCACACACATTAGGTTGTTCACCTGGGAGTGTTAATTTTTTAACATCCACTCGTCCTATATGTTCATAATAATTAAGGATTTTGCTGATATTTGGGTGTATCCCAAGATTGTAGAAAAACACCTTGTCAGCACCAAGACTGAAGAGCAATTCCAGTCACTCAACGATCCGCACACTTAAGTCTACATAAGAAAAGTCTAACCCTCTGACACACACAAAGTTCTTGTTTGTTCGTCGTTCGTCGGTTCGTCAACATGCTCAGAGCATCCTGTGGTTGGTTGTTGACGATCCGAAGGTTGTTGGTTGGTTTATCACAGGGTTTCTCCACCAGCGACACTGACTGTGGCACCTGGTGCCTGTGTTCAGCTGGCACCACGCACTCCATCAGGTATGGCTGAAGTATTCCTTGCTTCTGATTATCCCATTCCTTGATCCTTATATATCGATATTCAGTAATATTGGAAATAACAGGGGAATTGTTGTCATCATACCAGATCTGGCAGTGGGTCTTCACAGTTGGGTTAATGCGATTCATCATTCCAAGAATGCGAAGAGATTTTTTTTTTTATTAAGAGTGCGGTTGTCGTAGAAGGCGCTAAACAGGTAGAAAGTGCCGTTGCTTGTTTGTAAGACCTGCCAGTAAAGATTATTAAAGCTAATATCGAACAGTGGAGGGTACTGAGCACACTTATTGTCGCCTGACCAAGGGTGTGGATTATGGTTGTCCAGGTAACTGAGAGGCAGGTTTGGTAGGTCTTTCAGGATGTCGTCCTTGCCGTCGCTCACAGTCCTGTCGATGGCTGGCTTCGGGTACACGTCACTGAAATGTTGAAGTGAAAACAAAAACCTTTAAAAGTACTTTGCTATCAAATTTTGAAAAAGTATTTAATGCTGTCCATGAGCTGAGAGAGACGTCTCTAATCAGCAGATTAGATTAGATTTGTAATTACATGAAAGAGTTGTGCTAGAATTATATGCAATATATTTCCAGGTCAATAGATCCTAGCCTTCCAGACCACAAACGTCAGAGTACTTTGCTTTAGGAGGTCAGACCCCACCCTGATCCGGTGCATTATACCGGTAAGAGACGGGAGACCTCTTAAGGAAAGTGCAACCCTCTAGATCAGGCTCTCCTGCACCCAGCACTGCCGGGTGGGTAAACATTGGGCAGCAACGATTAGAGCCACCATGTTCTACCGTATCAAGGTACGATTTAGAGGGAACCAGACCCCTACCCGGTCAGAGATATCTGAATTGATCACCACAACAACCAACGTTGCACCACTGGACGTCGTAGCCGACGATGAAGGGCTCCCTCAACTGCTGTTTAGTAGTGCGGAGGCCGTACAACGTCTCTTTAACCCCAGCAACCTTACTGCTCTCGAGGAGGCGCACATGTTCCTCACCCCACCACGACACTACCTCGCGGCCAGGACTGTTTTTGTGAGGAGAGTGAGCTCCCTCATCTCCAAAAAAGCTACAACCGACGTCGCCACCAGCATAACCGAAAATAACCCTTCCTTGACTGCAGTCACTGTAAAATTCATCCCTGTGCAGGACAGCCATCTCTCCACCATGAAGGTAACCTTCACCTCGCCTGAGGAAGCTTCCTCTGCTACCATCAACGGCTTCCGGTGCTTCGGCCTTGCTTGTACACCCCGACAAATCACCAGAGAACATTACTACCAGCTACGTCAGTGTTTTAAGTGCTACAGTTATGAGCACTTCACTAAACAGTGCCCCTCTCAGGACCAACGGTGCAGCAAGTGCGCTGAACATCACCACTTCAAACAATGCACCAGCGACTTCCTACAATGCCTTCTCTGCCAAGGTCACCATACTGCCGTCTTTGCTGAGTGTCCACGAAGACGTGAAGAAATACAGAAGATGACAGAAGCCAGACAAGCTAACACCACACGACGAGAACCATCAACATTCAACGTGCAAGCCGCCAACTTTCCTCTGCTTCCGGGAGGGGGCGGAGCTTCTGCACAGACTGCACCCCATTGGGGCCCTGGGTCCCAGTCCGCCAACCAATCAGCGACGCAGCAACGACAGCCATAACTTCACTCTGCTGTATCAACAAGCCAGCCCTCACCTCACCAGATGCTGCTCCCTAACAGGAATCACAGTGTCATAATGGGACTCATCCGTACTGCTGAAATGATGGCAGGCACGAACACCAAAGAATTTGTACGAATTCTAAACATCATGTACGCTGACAACGGTTTACCAACATTTACTGGTTCGTGACGAACTCTTCACAACAACAGCCTCAGCCAACGCCAGTGCTACGACTTCAGCAACAAATACCACTTCTGCTTCTAACATCACCATCTCTTCAAGTGCATTGTCAGGAATCCTGTCTGCTGACGCCCACCCTGTGCACCCTGCTACAGATCCTGCAATATCCTTGCACACTGCTAATCTAGAAGAACCACCTACTTCTCCAGTGGTACCTGAGACTACACCAACTTCGCCAGAAACTACACCAGCAGCACCTGAGACTACACCAACTTCACCAGAAACTACACCAGCAGCACCTGAGACTACACCAGCTTCACAGGTACCTACACCTGATGCTTCTGCAAACCAACACTTGTCTTCCGATGATGACTCTACTGCCTCGATTGACGTTGAAGCACAATCACCATCTCCATCAACGGTGGAGTCTCCACGAGTCTCCGAACTATATGATCAACGTGAAAAAATGACATATGGATCTCCTGAATACAGACGCCTCTCCAGCAAAATACTCAACACAAGATATGTGGAATGTCTGCTGAACGATCCAGACTCAAAATACATACTAAGGAACGAAGTCATCTTATTTGAATGCGACGAAACCACATTGTCTAAGGACCTTTTCTCACCAGACTACGCTGAGTACAAACATCAAATGATTACTAGAAGCAAGAAGAAATAGAAGAAAGAAGAAAGAAACCTACTGAGGGCAGCTGCCCTCTTCCCCCTCTTTAGGGGGATGGGGACCTGATTTTGCTCGTTTTGTGGTGGTGGTACCCGACGTAGATGTCTGAATCCACACACCAAGAGGAAAGAAAACCTGTCACTGCCGCCTTCCATACCCGTCTCCCGGCCTAGCCAGATGTGGGGTTGCTACAGCATCGACTATTTGGACACGCAGCTGGGTCAAGCCCTGGCACTTTTCTCTTCAACTCCAGCATTTCCTCTCACCGACTTCTCTTCAGCTGTCCCCACTTCAAGGCTCGCCCCAATGGGCATCTTCTCCTGTATCATTGTCATGTCATTTGTCATGACCACAAACTATAGGCAACTGAGACTTGTTCTAAAATGATGAAACAGATGAAACAGTGTCAGAGATGAGGACCATGCCTCGAAAGATAAGCAGATCTTAGGTGATTTAAACTCAATGGATTAAGAATAAAGCATTTCCGCTTTCATGGCTTGGCAATGGATGGGACAGGAAGAAGGATGAGAAGGATTCCGGAAGAAAATGTGGATGAGAAACGAGGAGGCTTGAAAGTTCGGTGGCCTTTTCATCTTGGGTTGCTGTTGAGTAATGATCTTGAAATTGTAGGTGTGATGTTTTCTTGAGCCCAGGATGGCATTTTGTTAGGCGGTAGTGGGACGTCTCTGCTTGATCAGGTTGCTGGCGTAAGTGTTTTCTGTCTTGGTGGAAGCGCCTTCCCATTGATAGTTACCAATTTTTCATTGTATGGTTAATGTTACTGCTTGCTGGTGGTGTCTTCCGACTATTATTCCTCTTTCTTCTCACTCTCCATGAAACTTGTGTTAATGACATTGATACTGGCTAGGTAGCGGTCCTAGAATTGCTGGGTGATGAGCTCCGGCTGATGCCGTAACTACGTTGGATGATGTACGCCGAGACTTTGCACCGTATGTTTGGGTTCTGTTGACTATAGCGTTTGAAGTCATTGTTTGCTTTCTTGCTTCTCCTGTATCTGTCTACCAGGGAGCGGATCTTTACACGGCTCTGGTGTTCTTCCTGGGGAAACAGGGGGCCGAGTAATCTTCGTAGAGGCTGTTGTATTCCTCGGCTGTAGATAGCGTACACCACGGTGAGGACAGAGGTATCCAGGATGGAGTCTTGTAGTGGATGAGGTAAAAGCAGATAGGTACGCGTAGTCGGCACTGTGATGGATACCTCCAACGGAGGCGGGGCATGACTTGGAGTGCTGATGGTGCTAATAAGGGCGATTTCATGCTGGGACCTAGTGCTGGGTCTGGTATCTGTTCAGGTATAGTGGGTGTTGACAGAGCCAGGATAAAATCAGCTGGTACAGTAATCTTGGGTATCCCTCAACAGATTGCTAACAGCAAACGAGTGAAGACGTTCTGGTCGATGTCTGAGTCCGACAGTTTGTCTGCTAAGTGTAGCAGGGCGAGCATCATGCAGTTGCAGTGGAGGCTACCGATTGGCTAGGTGTGGTCCCGATGAGCGGTGGCCCGGTCGCCGCTTGAGCCCTTGGTCTCCATGATGATGGGTTGAGTTGATGTGGATGTCGTTGTAGCAGCAGAGGCTGGTAACGCTGGTAATGCTATGGTCTATATATATTGAACCTCACGGCCTGTATAGACGTCCGTGTACCATCAGAGGTTGGTCTGCCAGCCGTTATCTTCCTAATTTTCTCTTGCCTGATTTGGCAGTCCAGGGAGACACCGTTGTGGGGTGCTCTATGGACGATGCACTGTTGGTTGCTCGATTGACAAGTCCTGAAGTTGTGATCATGTATGCTGATGCTGCATTTTCCTTCGGTGAGCTAGCAATTCCCGGCAAAGTGATCGTATTTGTTGCACTTCAAGCACTGTCGTAATTGGAGGTAACTTTCTTTCATAGCTGTGTTTGGAGTAATTGGGATGTCGATGCATCTAGGACCATTTTCCACAGCTTGGGTTGCTGCAGCAGCAGTAGGGAATGTCACAATCAGGGTAGAATGTAGATTTTCGTCGGTCTTAATTATTTTTGCTTAAAATGCTGTTCCAACCACTTGGGGTGCACAGTAGTGAGACGGTCTCGCTTCATGTTCGGAGATCAGTCTCCGACCGTCCAAGTGGTTGGGCAGCATGCCTTCTTAGGTACAATCTAAAATCCTTAGCCAGACCACTTCTAAGTGCTATATAATCAAAATGGATTGGCCTTTTCCCCTGATAATTCCCTTTAACTGCTGTCAGGGCCTGTTTCAGGTCGTTGATTCTTTTCAGAATGTCGGTAGGTTCTTGGGTACAGATGAAAATGCTTACGAAAATTAATCTATCCGCCAGATAGCGTCGTGAGTGGGTGAGAATAAGGTACGAAGCATGTAGGGCGTCATGGTGTTCAGGAGAAAATAGTTGATTTTTGCACTGACGGGGCATTCACACCGTCAGTGCGAATGCTAATCGGGGATGCGTTAGTGTTGTCGACGATCTTCATCAGTATTTGACTTCGAGTAAACGACTGTTCATCACGGAACCGTACTTTCATCCGGTGAATTATGATTATGGGACAACACCCGTACCACGGATGTGTGTGGAAGACATGACTAACTCAGCTGCTACCCCTTCTATGGGCCGCAGTAGTGATGGGAGAGTTTGGTAGATTGTCCGATTATGATTCCATAATTTGTGATTCCTGATCCTCATAACCTGATTCGATTCTGGTTTCATGACCAAAGGGCTTGGCAAAGGATGGGGGAGGAAGAAGGATGAGGAGTTGAAATTCCGGAAAAGGATGTGGATGGGGAACGAGGAGGCTTGAAAGCTCGTTGCCTTTCCCGATTTAAAAATAAAATCTGAATACAGCATCTTAACTGACAATGGCAAAGTGGCAGAGGGAAACAATATCCGTCTCATACTACAGACTTACCTAACAAATCTATAAGATAATTAAGATAAGGACAAGGTAGGCAGAAAGGACTTATGAAGCAAGGATTGCCAATAGTGCAAGTTAACTCGCCAGATGCTATCTTGTCTTTACCTGAGTAAAGTGAGGTCCAGGGCCTCTCACAACTCATAAATGGTAAGACATGAATTTACTATATTCTAATTATTAGTTTGCCTCAGTGTTTTCAAAAGAAGACCAAGCTAATCTCATTTTTGAAGCAATATACATGACGTACGAGGAAAATATACTAGAAACATACAGATAAATTAAGCTGATATAATTTAACAAATTGGAAAATATAAATTAAATAAATTGCCACGAGGTATTCAACAGATTTTTAAATAAGTACAGAGATGAACTCTCTGATCAATTAATTAACTTATAAAATAGATCAGTCCACAAGGAGTCGTTTCTGCTACCTGGAGGACGACCACTGTGGTCTAAGTATTCAGGAAGGGAACTGAACCCTTGCTGCAACCTGTCGTTTGATTCAGTTGACGTCAGTAGAGTGAAAGTTCCTCAAGGCTATTAAAGCGATATTAATAAGTAAACATCTTAATAAATGTTCTCATGAAGAACTCTTCACAAATGATGTATTCCTCTGCACCAACATATTCGAAACAGTCAACAGCAATAACAATTATGATCAAATAACTACTTATTGAGCATAGTAGTTATTTGACCAATTCCCCACAAGAGACTTCTAGAAAGGTTGAGATCCATGACATCGGAGAGAATGTTGTCAATTAGACTAGAACCTGATTGAGGGGATAAGAATCCAAAGAATTGGCATTAATGAGGTGAAGTTGAAGCAGAGAAAAGTCACTAAGGTGTGTTCCAAAGGTCTGTTTTGGGGCCTTTGTTGTTAATTACATATATCAACGACCTTGGTGTCTGAGTGAAGAGTAATATCAACAAGATTGTGGATGACATGAATCTAGGGAAATAGTAAATTTGAACGAGGACTTTGCGGAACAATAGAAAGACCTCATAACATGACTGGGAAGAAAAGTGGCAGATGCATTTCAGCTTAAATAAGTGCAAAGTTCTAAATACGGTGAATGACGGTGGCACCGTTTACTGGATAAATCATGCAGGTTTGGGCAAATCTCATTGCGAAAGAGACATGTTGGCCGTAACTGGAAGTGACCAGAAGCCTTGGCAGCTGTAAGGAAGTAGAACGCTCAGATTTATAAGCAGAAACATCACTAAATAAATGCAAAACCATCTTCATCCAATCGTATTTGGCCATATATACCTCAGTTAAGCTTCACCGTCCTGTTTAGGAAACCGTATTACAGAGTGGATCTCGATTTCCTAGAACAAATCCAACGTTGATGAACGAGACCTCTTAAATGATGAGAAAATAAGGGAGCTTGACCTACATTCCCTGAAAAGCACAAGGCGATAGAGGACATGATCGAGATCTTCAGTCGGATGATGAGTGTCAACAGGGAAGAAATATGAAAGGTATTGAAAGTATTGTTTTGGCAGCATAGGAGCGGAATATGTTGCCAGCCAATATTAGTGAACAAATGATAAATTCAGCTTTAAAAATAGGATGGGTAAGAACTTGGGAGAAGGGATGGATGGACACCACCCATAATGGGGCAAGAAAGTCGTTGCTATAACTGCTACTTTTTACATTTTACAGCTTCTGATCTACAGATAAAGAAGATAAATATTAGATAAAACAAAAGAACATTGCAAGTGAAGAAGCTGAAAAAGGCATGTTAGCCAATTCGATCCAGCTCTTATTTATGTCCAATCAAAATTTATTACATATATCTATGTAATACCTGGGATTCTCAGAGGATCTGCAATTGCAAGTGACATTTGCAACAGTCTCCATTGAGTTCCCATATAAGCTTACTACCAGATTCGCCAGTGGCCGAGATAATAAATGGAAGATATAATCTTTTGAACTATGATATCGTAATCTTGTGGCTGGTCGTCGTTCTGCCCTAACGACTATTCACTAGAGGACTTAGAGTGCTAGGGGCTCTATATCACAAATTTATTATGAGGCAAGGCTCAAGTGCCGTTCTACTCCTTGAGATGTATCAAGAAATCAGAAAAAAAGGGAGTTGCCGGGCAGTCAAATTGTGAGAGTAGTATATTGAAACACTATTACACGCGGGTTTGTTAATTTAACAGAGTTTCACTTTCACGATGCTAGTCAACAGAAAACTTGTTTCCCGCCACCTGTAAGGTACACAGAATGATTCTACCTGAATACACTTGTTATAACTTTCTTTAGCACTAGTAAATACAAGGGTTATCGACTGGTGTATCACGGTACACTTAAACGCGTCAATCCATCAAAGACGCATGCACTTACAGTGATGATAATATCTTAACACAGAATTGTTAGAGATCAAAGTACACAACAATGATATATCAATAATCACAATTCTTGTAAAAGATAGTGCAATAACATATGCCAACAATACACAAAATATAGGCGCTGTTATCCTCCTGGTCCACATGACCAAGTGCTAATTAGAAAATACACAATAATCTATACTAAGTACTAACGAGTCTCTCAGACTACGTTCAGTTCACACGGCATCATTTCTCCGTTTAGCGTGAAATAAACACTTAGCACTAAACACTGCGGTTACAAATGACCCTAAATATGTTGATCCTAATGACTTGACATAATTTGGCTGACAGGGCGTTACCTCGCAGGCTAATGACAGGAGTACACAAATACGTTACCTTACAGACTAATGACAGGAGTACACAAATACGTTACCTCACAGACTAATGACAGGAGTACACACACACGTTACCTCGGGTATCTAGATCTCCGTCCGTTACAGACGTGTAAAACCTCAATTACCTTGATGGCAGATTCCAGGGAGTCGATACAAGGTGACAGTTACAGAAGGGATAGAGTACTTACAGTACGGTCGACCTCCTCCCTCCCCCCTCCCCCAATGACAACCAGACACACACCTAATTTATTACCTGGAGATAACTAACCCTAGTGGCCTCAACGTGGACAGGACGCCGGCGGCTTGTCGAAGGCACGTCCCCCCCCCATTCCCGTTTACGTTCACACCTCGTTAATTAAACGAAGACGTTTCTCTGTGAATGCGTCAACTCTTGCTCCGGTGACGGGTGGTGATTATTTTGTCGTTAGCATTGACTTTACCAGGCAATTGTACCTGATAAATCACGTGAAGAGCACTGAGATGCAGACAGAGAACGTGGTGAGTGATCACAGGTAAGACTATGCTGTTTATGTGGTGCATCAACACAACATAATCGTGTGTGAAGACACTTTGACATTTAATCACAGTCCAATTCTCGGTCGATTTATATATATTTTTAAGATATACCACAACGTTCCCTTACGGCGCACACACTTACCTAAATATATATATATATATTTTAAAGACTTAAGAAACTTGCTGTAAGTAAGGATGACCCAGATTAAAGGAGATACAATCTGTTACTTCTGTCACGACTTGAGCTCACGCAGATCATAAACGTTTCTGTTACTAAACAATGAAGTTTTTCTGTCAGACATGTAAACACAAGATCCTAGAATCCTATTCAGGAACACAGAAGGCCTTACCTCCCTCCTGGATCAAATCAATGACGAACCTGGTATCATTATTTTTCTGAACCTTGAACTAGCCAATGCTCCAGCTACACTGTGCTGCCTGATAGATAAGGGAAATCAAAGGACATACTCTTGCTTTTGCCAAATAAAGTCTGCTCAACAGAGAAGGTAAAGTTAAATTCCAAGAAAAAAACATCCTCCTCAAACAGGCTGGAAAATGGAACTCCGCAGGGAGGAATACTAAGCCCCTTTATCTTCAACTGTCCCATGGAACAATTCTTGAACCTTAAGTTACCAAAAGCCAAACTGCTTAACAATGAAGACAACTTTGTGGACAAGTTAATTACAGAGATATTGTGATTATGTGTAAATACATTGTTTACATCATGTGCTGTAAAATATCTGCAATTTTGATCATTAAAGTGATGATTGTCATAAATAGTGGAT
>WNGS01001712.1:122668-178205 GCA_020271785.1 Procambarus virginalis
CATCACTGGTAATATATTACTTACTATACTGTCATCACTAGTATTATCTTACCTAATCTACTGTCATCACTGGTATTATCTTACCTACTCTCCTGTTATCACAGATATTATCTTACCAACTCTCCTGTCCATCACTGATATTATCTTATCTTTTCACCTGTCATGACGGTTTTATCTTACCTATTCTACTGTTATCACTATCGTACCTACCCTCCAGTCATCACTAGTATTATCTTACCTTCTCTTCGGAATCAATTGTCTTACCTTAACCTATTCTCCCTCTCATCACTGGTATTATCTTAGCTACTCTCCTGTCATACTGGTATTATCCTACCAAACCTTCTGTCATCAATGGTATTATCTTTCTTTCTCTCCTGTCATCACTGGTATTATCTTACCTACGCTACTGTCATCATTGGTATTATCTTACTTTCTCTCGTTCATCACTGGTATTATCTTACCTTCTCTCATGAAATCACTGCATTTATCCTACCTAATCTCCTGTCATCACTAGTATTATCTTACCTACTCTCCTGCCATCACTGATATTATCTTACCAACCCTCGTTTTCATCACTGGTATTATCTTCCTTCTCTTTTGTCATCACTGGTATTATCTTACCTACTCAACTGAAATCACTGGTATTATCTTACTTTCTTTTCTGCCTTTGCTGGTACTAACTTTCCTTCTTTCCTGTCATCCCTGTATTATCTTAACCTAATTTTGGGGCATCACTGGTATTATCTTCCGTTCTTTCATGTCACACGGTTTATCTTACGTTCGTTCATGTCATCATTGGTGTTATCTTTCCTACTCTTCTGTCATCACTGGTATCATCGTAGCTACTCTACTATGATCACAAGTATTATCCTTACCTTCTCTCCTGTCATCATTGGAATTATCTTAATTACTCTACTGTCATCACTAGCATTATCTTACCTAATCTACTGTCATCACTAGTATTATCTTTCGTTCTCTCCTGTCATCACTGGTATTATCTTACTTACCCTACTGTCATCACTAGTGTTATCTACCTAATCTACTGTCTTTACAGGTATTATCTTACCATCTTTCCTGTCATCACTGGTGTTATCTTTTCTTCTCTCCTGTCATCACTGGTATTATCTTACCTACCCTACTGTCATCACTGGTATTATCTTACCTACCCTACTGTCATCACTGGTATTATCTTACCTACTCTCCTGACATCACTGGTATTATCTTTCGTTCTCTGGTTCCATCATTGGTATTATCTTACCTTCTCTCCTGAAATCACTGCTATTATCTTACCTATTCTCCTGTCATCACTGGCATTATCTTAACTACTTTTCTATCATCACTGGTATTATCTTACCCACCCTCACGTCATTACTGGTATTATCTTACCTTCTCTTCTTTCATCACTGGTATTATCTTACCTACTCTACGGTCATCACTGGTATTATCTTACTTATTATCCTGCAATCGCTGGTATTAACTTACCTTCTCTCCTGTCATCACTGGTATTATCTTACCTTCTTGACTATCATCACTGGTATTATCTTACCTACTTTACTATCTTCACTGGTATTATCTTACCTACTTTCCTGATATCACTCGTATTATATTACCTTCTCTCCTGTCATCACTGGTATTATCTTACGTTCTTTCATGTCATCACTGGTATTATCTTACGTTCTTTCATGTCATCACTGGTATTATCTTACTTTTCTGTCATCACTGGTTTTATCTTACTTTCTCTCCTGCCATCGTTGGTAATAACTTACCTTCTCGCCTGTCATCACTGGTATTATCTTACCTACTGTACTATCAACGCTGGTATTATCTTACCTACTTTCCTGATATCACAGGTATTATACTACCTTCTCTCCTGTCATCACTGGTATTATCTTACCTACTTTTGGGCATGACTGGTAATATCTTACGTTCTTTCATGTCATCACTTATATTATCTTACGTTCTTTCATGTCATCAATGATATTTTCTTACGTTCTTTCATGTCATCACTGTTATCTTACCTACTCTTCTGTCATCACTGGTATTATCTTATCTACTCTACTTTCATCACTGGTATTATCGTAGCTACTCTACTCTCATCACTAGGATTATCTTGCCTTCTCTCATTTCATAACTGGTATTATCTAACTTACTCTACTGTCATCATTAGTATCATTTTACCATTTCTCCTGTCATCACTAGTATTTTGTATTTTCTTACCTTCTTAACTGTCATCACTGGTATTATCTTACCTACATTCCTGTCAACACTGGTATTATCTTACCTACTCTACTGTCATCACTGGTATTATCCTACCCACCCTCCTGTCATCACTAGTATTATCTTACTTTCTCTCTTATCATCACTGGTATTATCTTACCTTTTCTACTATCATCATTGGTATTTTCTTACGTTCTCTCATTCATCACTGGTATTATCTTACGTTCTTTCCTGAAATCACTGCTATTATCTTACCTATTCTCCTGTCATCACTGGTATTATCTTACCTACTCTCCGGTCATCACTGGTATTATCTTACCCACCCTCCTGTCATCAAAGACATTATCTTACCTTCTCTTTTGTTATCACTAGTATTATCTTACCTACTCAACTGTCATCACTGGTATTATCTTACTTTCTCTTCTGCTATCGCTGGTATTAATTTACCTTCTCTCCTGTCATCACTGGTATTATCTTACCTACTTTCCTGATATCACTGGTATTATATTACATTCTCTCCTGTCATCACTGGTATTATCTTACCTACTTTTGGGCAAGACTTGTTTTATCTTACGATCTTTCATGTCATCACTGGTATCATCTTACGTTCTTTGTTGCCATCATTGGTATTATCTTACGTTCTTTCATGTCATCTCTGTTGTTATCTTACCTACTTCTCTGTCATCACTGGTATTATCTTACCTTCTCTCCTGTCATAACTGGTATTATCTTACTTACTCTACTGTCATCACTAGTATTATCTTACCTTCTCTCCTTTCATCACTGTTATTTTCTTACCTTCTTTACTGTCATCACTGGTATTATCTTACCTTCTCTCCAGTCATCACAGGTTTTATTTTACCTACTCCTCGGTCATCACTGGTATTATCTTACCTACTCTACTCTCATCACTGGTATTATCTTACTTACTCTACTGTCATCACTAGTACTATCTTACCATCTTTCCTGTCATCACTGGTATTATCTTACCTACTCTCCTCTCTTCACAGATAATATCTTACCAACTCTCTTGTCATCAATGGTATTATCTTATCTTCTCTCCTGTCATCACTGGTTATATATTACCTACCCTCCTGTCATCTCTTGTATTATCCTACCTATTCTCCTGTCATCACTGGTATTAACTTACTTTCTCTCATATCATTACAGGTATTATCTTACCTTCTCTACTGTCATCACTGGTATTATTTTACCTACTCTACTGTATTCATAGGTATTATCTTACGTTCTCTCGTTCATTACTGGTATTATCTTACCTTCTCTCCTGAAATCACTGCTATTATCTTACCTATTCTCCTGTCATCACTGGTATTATCTTGCCTACTATCCTGTCATCACTGGTTTTATCTTACCCACCCTCATGTCATCACTGGTATTATCTTACCTTCTCTTCTGTCATCACTGGTATTATCTTTCCTTCTCGTCTGTCATCACTGGTATTATCTTACCAACTTTCCTGATATCACTGGTATTATATTACCTTCTCTCCTCACATCACTGGTATTATATTACCTACTTTTGGGCATCACTGGTAATATCTTATTTTCTTTCATGTCATCACTGTTATTACCTTACGTTCTTTCATGTCATCACTAGTATTATCTTACCTACTTTACTCTCATCACTGGTATTATGGTAGCTACTCTACTGTCATCACTGGTATTATCTTACTTACTCTACCTTCATAACTAGTATTATATTACTTTCTCTCCTGTCATCACTAGTATTTTCTTACCTTCTTAACTGTCATCACTGGTATTGTCTTACCTACATTCCTGTCAACACTGGTATTATCGTAGCTACTCCCCAGTCATCACAGGTATTATCTTACCTACTTTCCTGTCATCACTGGTATTATCTTACCTACTCTCCGGTCATCAGTGGTATTATCTTACCCACCCTCCTGTCATCAAAGATATTATCTTACCTTCTCTTTTGTTATCACTGGTATTATCTTACCTACTCAACTGTCATCACTGGTATTATCTTACTTTCTCTTCTGCTATCGCTGGTATTAATTTACCTTCTCTCCTGTCATTACTGGTATTATCTTACCTACTAGCTGTACTATCAAGAATGGTATTATCTTACCTACTTTCCTGATATCACTGGTATTATATTACATTCTCTCCTGTCATCACTGGTATTATCTTACCTACTTTTGTGCATCACTGGTATTAACTTTCGTTCTTTTATGTCATCACTGGTATTATCTTACGTTCTTTCATGTCGTCACCTGTATTATCTTACGTTATTTCATGTCATCACTGGTGGTATCTTACCTACTCTTCTGTCATCACTGGTATTATCTTACCTACTCTACTCTCATCACTGGTATTATCGTTGCTACTCTACTGTCATCACTAGTATTATCTTACCTTCTCTCCTGTCATCACTGTTATTATCTTACTTACTCTACTGTCATCACTAGTATTATCTTACCTAATCTACTCTCATCACAGGTACTATCTTACCTACTTTTCTGTCATCACTGGTATTATTTTACCTACTCTACTCTCATCACTAGTATTATCTTTCCTTTTCTACTGTCATCACTAGTATTATCTTACCTAATCTTCTGTCATCACCAGCATTATCTTTCCTTCTCTCCTGTCATCACTGGTATTATCTTACTTACTCTACTGTCATCACTGGTATTATTTTACCTAATATACTGTCATCACTGTTATTTTCTTACCATGTTTCTTGTCATCACTGGTATTATCTTACCTACTCTCTTGTCATGACAGGTAATATCATACCAACTCTCCTGTCATCAATGGTATTACCTTATCTTCTCTCCTGTCATCACTTGTATTTTCTTACGTACTCTACTGTCATCACTGGTATGGTCTTACCTACCCTCCTTTCATCACTGGTATTATCTTACCAACTCTCCTGTCATCAATGGTATTATCTTACCTACCCTCCTGTCATCACTGGTATTATCTTACCTTCTCTCCTGTCATCACTTGTATTATCTTACCTATTCTCCTGTCATCACTGGTATTATCTTACCTACTTTCCTGTCATCACTGGTATTATCTTACCCACCCTCATATCATTACTGGTATTATCTTACCTTCTCTTCTGTCATCACTGGTACTATCTTACCTACTTTACTGTAATCACTGGTACTATCTTACTTATTCTCCTGCCATCGCTGGTATTAACTTACCTTCTCTTCTGTCATCACTGGTATTATCTTACCTACTCACTGTAATCACTGGTATTATCTTTTCTCTCCTGCCATCGCTGGTAATAACTTACCTTCTCCCTGTCATCACTGGTATTATCTTACCTACTGGACTATCAACGTTGGTATTATCTTACCTACTTTCCTGATATCACAGGTATTATATTACCTTCTCTCCTGTCATCACTGGTATTATCTTAAATACTTTTGGGCATGACTGGTATTATCTTACGTTCTTTCATGTCATCACTTGTATTATCTTACGTTCTTTCATGTCATCACTGTTGTTATCTTACCTACTCTTCTGTCATCACTGGTATTATTTTATCTACTCTTCTCTTATCACTGGTATTATCATAGCTACTCTACTGTCATCACTAGCATTATCTTACCTTCTCTCCTGTCATAACTGGTATTATCTAACTTACTCTACTGTCATCACTAGTATTATCTTACCTTCTCTCCTGTCATCAATGGTATTTTCTTACATTCTTATCTGTCATCACTGGTATTATCTTACCTACATTCCTGTCAACACTGGTATTAACGTAGCTACTCTCCAGTCATCACAGGTATTATCTTACCTACTCTCCTGTCATCACTGGTATTATTTTACCTACTCTCATCAATAGTATTATCGTAGCTACTCTACTGTCATCACTAGTATTATCTTACCTACTCTACTGTCATCACTGGTTTTTACCTTCTCTCCTGTCATCACTTTCATTATCTTACCTATTCTCCTCTCATCACTGGTATTATCTTATCTACTATCCTGTCATCACTGGTATTATCCTACCCAACCTCCTGGCATCACTGGTATTATCTTACTTTCTCTTCTGTCATCACTGGTATTATCTTACCTTCTCTACTGTCATCACTGGTATTATCTTGCCTACTCTACTCTCATCATTGGTATTATCTTACGTTCTCTCGTTCATCACTGGTATTATCTTACCTTCCCTCTTGAAATCACTGCTATTATCTTACCTATTCTCCTGTCATCACTGGTATTATCTTTCGTACTCTCCTGTCATCACTGGTATTATCTTACCCACCCCCGTGTCATCACTGGTATTATCTTACCTTCTCTTCTGTCATCACTGGTACTATCATACCTACTCAACTGTCATCACTGGTATTATCTTACTTTCTCTCCTGCCATCGCTGGTATTAACTTACCTTATCTCCTGTAATCACTGGTATTATCTTACCTTCTGTACTATCAACAATGGTATTATCTTACCTACTTTCCTGATACCACTGGAGTAGTATAAACCGGGCCAAGTCGTGTCCGTTTTGCTTTTTCCGACGGGGCACGACTTGGCCCCATGATTTTTAGTTACCCCGGTGAGATTTGACGGACACGACTTTGCCCCATGTTTTTTCGTTGCCCCGGTGAGATTTGACGGACACGGCTTGGCCCCAAGTTTTTTCGTTGCCCCGGTGAGATTTGACGGACACGACTTGGCCCCATGTTTTTTCGTTGCCCCGGTAAGATTTGACGGACACGACTTGGCCCCATGTTTTTTAGTTACCCCGGTGAGATTTGACGGACACGACTTGGCCCCATGATTTTTAGTTACCCCGGTGAGATTTGACGGACACGACTTGGCCCCATGTTTTTTCGTTGCCCCGGTAAGATTTGACGGACACGACTTGGCCCCATGATTTTTAGTTACCCCGGTGAGATTTGACGGACACGACTTGGCATACCCGCTTTTAGTTACCCCAGTGACCCTTGCACAGACATCGCTAATGGTCAATGACGTCACCAGCAAGCCGCTCAGCGTTCCTGTACAGGCGCGTTCAAGGGGATTAAAAAGCCGGTCTATGAGTCGTGTGTTTTTTCGTTACAACAATGACCCTGAAACCTAATGCAACATACCATCATCCCTAGTCTATTTTAAATTTCATATTTACTTCCAACCATTGCCCATTACATGTAACAAAGGAGGAGCAACACAGAACATGAACTACCATGTATCTCAGCGTTCATCCCTGTAACCGAACCAGTATTTACCCAGGTCTTTTTTCCTAAATGTAAAACGTATCCAATTCCCATTCTTACATTCTTTCATGTCCTGTCTAGTGTTGATGCTTTTAATCAGCTATTAATATCCCCCTTTGTCATGTCCATTCAGTCACACCTCTTTCATGTCTCATCCATTTCTTCGCCTTTCTAGAGAATGTAATTTAAGCTTTGTCAATCTTTCTTTAGAGATTGCTTATGTAGCATAGGTCAAATAAATATGAAAACCCACTATCATCCATTTGTATGAAAACAGTCTCCTGCCAGGCATGGTGACTTCAATGCGATTTCAGTACTAATCCAATATTGCTTCATAACGCATAAATATATATGTATGTACATAAATATATATGCACGTACATAAATATATATGCACATCTCACATTCGCTCAAAAACATGCCTCCCCTACACCTTACTGTAGCATATAACAAATTCAAATATTCATTCAGTAAAAGCAAGTCTCTCATGTTTTAAAATAAGACCTTCTGCAGTCATCTTCTTTTCTGACGTCATCATCCCCAATGCGCTGTAAGCCCCCAATGAGCTTCCAGCCAACGTGCTAATGCGGATCCCAGGAGGTTCACACATAAGTGTGAACTCTTAATCGCTCCCAATACCTCACCTATACTCTGTGTTTCACCAGAGTCGATATTCGTCTACATTGGCTCGTGTTTTCATAAACCCTATCAAACCATCCTAACCTAACCTAACCTAACTTATTATTATTATTTATAACAAACAAGTACATTCTACAGACCAGTTGCTGTCGTTGTTTGGCGACATCACGAAAAGCTACCTCAGGTATAGGGATGAGGCCAATAACATATAAGTGTCAAGGTATCACAGCACCTGACTTGTCAAACTATGTGTGACGTCACCAGATGCCAATGCGGGCTTTAGCGTCCTACTGGCATGTGAATTTGATGTTATTATTCGAAAATGGCTAGACTAACCATCCCCACCTAACCTAATCAGAGGTTTAAGAATATACATTTTATAGTTTTTTATTATTTTATTGGTAATAAAAGTTTACATTCTAGTCTCAACAGCAACATTGTAATGTGGAACAAGCATGATATTTTAGATGTTGGTTATATCAATCCTAAATCCTGGTAATTTTTTGAAAGGGAGACCAGTTCCTCTGCCACATCAAATCTGGAAGAATAAATACCATATTAGCAACACATAATAATATGAATAATAAATAAGCGATATTATGAAAGACAATATATAGCAAACATCTAGAAATATACTTACAGCTCAGTAATATGAGGATTCATCACACAGCGATAGACATTTATCCTGTCCATCAATGCAAAATGTCTTTTTGCAATTAGGCATTGCAAAATTAGAATATGCAAATTGAATTATCTTCCTATCGTTCATATTATATTCCCCATATTCGAATAAAGTTTCAAATTTATGCAGTGCAGCTCTCAATTTCAGGCGACATAATTGATAGACGAAAAACATGGCATAGGCTCCACAATAATAGGAGTCCATACTCTGTATACGTTGTGTGAACATGTAAACTTTATAATCTTCAAAATAAGAAAGGAAGTCTTGTAAATAACGTGAATGGAATTCCATCTTCACCCCAAAACTGTCCAACAGGGCGATAATGGCTCCTGAAGGTTTATTGTGTACATATACAGTCATCCAATGACCCATCATCGTTGCAGGGGATTTCTCATCTAAAGTATTTAAAATAAATACCACTGGCTCTTTATTTAATTTCTTAAAGATTCTCCGTACATCGTTCGCTAAATAACATCCGATATATATGGCTTCTTCCCCTAAATATATATTTTTCAACCCATTGTTTATTTCTAAACAATTCATGTTTCTTAAGCTCTCGTTTCACAAATAATACGTCGGTCAGCATTAATTTTCATAACCCCAGTAGTAGGGCCAAACAGCAGTATAACTTTATTTCCCACTATGGCTGTATTGAATTCCAATGTAATTCTTAAATTCCCTGTCGCTTCCAAGGAAACTGTACCCTTTATTTCTTCTGGTAATAAATTAAAGACCAGCAGAGTTTGACCTTTAACGAACGATTCGTAGGACAAAATATTATCTACATTAAATCCTACAGCATTCAGGACCGTATAATATAATTTCGAACATTTATGGGGGAAATCACACGCTATATTAAATAAACTCGTGCCGTTCACTGAGATATATACGTTGCTCAAGGCGGAATTGTTGAAATATAATGGGTTTAAGGTATAATCTCCAGAAATAGCTTCCATATCAATAATGGCCATGTATAATTTCTCAGGGATCACTCCACCCCAGGGTTGGTCCATAGTTAATGATTTTTGTCCCTGTCCTAGAATATAAGTTTTAAATAGGGTTTTATCAAATATATACGTTACTGCTCCATTATTTTGGGTGAGTGCTCTATTAATAGCTAGTAGCCCAGAAGGGAATGGGGTTAATCTATCGATCCATAAGCGGGCCATATTTATATTATATTTATAATTAGCAGTTGCTGTATCACTGCCAATAACCCATTTATCACTATTTAACTCCAAACGTATTCTTACATCTACGTTATCCAGTAAATATTCGCTAATAGATGCAATATCCAGTAGCAACTTAAAGCACGTATAAATGCCCTGTTCTTTCATATTAGCCATTTTCTCATCCTGATCTATCGTGGTCGTAGCAAAATACGGCGTATCAATTTTATTAGGTATCGTTAGCGCCTCTTCTTTATAAAAATGCGCTAGATGCTTAAAACGATCTATTTTACATTTGGAAAGAGTCGTTAGCAGCTTTATATACGCCCAATATGAAAATAAAGAATTACTTTCAACTACTTGTTCGTTGAAATATACCACTACTGTTTTAAAAAGAGTTTGTGATAATCCATTGGCTACAGTCACTTTTTTGCTCGAATCTATTGCGGCGTCATCTTCTGTTAATTCTATCCCCACTTCTAAGGCTAGGGATGACATATCCAGGAAATGACCAGGAATGCCAGGGATTCTAAATTCTATATACGAGTCCTTAAATTTATTAATTCCTAAATTAACAGGTAAAATATCAATATTTTTCCTGCTGGCTATAGTGGACTCGATCATACGTGCTGAATTAAGTTTGGGAAATCCATCTGTTACAGCCACTGTGTAACTTTCCAAAGGGGATTGTAGTCCCGCTCCTAGTGTCGTAGTAGTATTCATGCTGGATGCTATGAAAGGAATGAATTGCAATTTACGCAAACACGTCATTATATCTCTTATTCTTCTTCTTATTCTGTTTTGTGAAACTGCGAATAAGCGCTAATTTGTGGCCTTAGCCTTTCTCTTAGACTTTTTCCGCCTTTTACCACCACCTAAAATCTGACGTCCTACTCCCTTCAATGATTCGATCCCATGCTTCTTCATTGACTTTTTAAAGGAATGTTCGCCTGTTTGCATGTCTTGCAATACATTCTGCCCCATACTTAAGACGGCAGGAGCAAGTGTTCTCATTAAAAATGGCGCTGCTTTACGGGCCAAACCAGTGAGGAAACTGAATATTCCACCTCCTCTTATATGACTCCTATTGAATATTCTAATATCACTCAGCCCACCTCCTTTATATGAGGCAGGTGGACTGATTAAGAATAATATTTCGTCTACAGACGGAGGGATGAAATTGACGCGCATTTTGTAGCTTGCAGATGAGTAATGAGGCTCGGAACTGTAATGACCTTATTATATAGACCCAATTTGGGGTCGTATATGTAAAACAGCTGTTGTGCTTCCTCGTTTATCAAAATAAATAGGAGTCCCATTAGGATCTGTTACTGCAATACTTATACTATCCAGTACATTTGTATTTAGAGGTTTATATAGTTTCCTATTCGTGCTTTCACCACCCTGCAAAGACACTACATCTAATATATTCACTAATAAATTCCCATACATCGTGGGTGCGATTTTATCACAATAAACACACAAGTAATCCATCATGCCCCTGGGTTGAGGAGGGTAGGGACATGTGTCGGATATGTGCGTTTCATCCAAATAATTCTTGTGTACGTATATATCATAATGTTTATGCTGATCAGTTCCCAAAACTTTGCCGATGCTCGCCCCAAAAGATAGGGAAATCCAGCATATGGCTCGTTTATCGTCATTATACAATACATCCTCATCGCTGCTAGCGGTATTGAACTTTACTCTATTGGAAATTGATCCATATTTAATATATGCATCTGCATATTTAGGGAAATGCCTCTTATAGCCATCAGTCACAAAACTCAAATCGTTCTGTGAAAATATGTGGGTAATTTCATTATTGATGGCGTATATAATTTCCTTTATGCCACCAGCTAAAATATTAGTTTTCGGTAGAAATTTAGAATGTTTGTAACTAATTCCTTTAGCATCTAGGAACATAATTCTCACTCGGATATAACTTTCCAGATCATCCGATCTTATTATGTAATACGACGAAGGTAATAATATATTCTGGAGACACATTTCGTAGGAACGTCTAGAATCCAGTACGAGTTGATTATACAGTCTGTTTTCAAAAGCACTAGGTTCATTATTAGGAAATAAATCTGTATTAGAAACACTTGTGGCGTAAATAACGTGAGAATCCATTGCTGGACTAAGAATGAATAACCTAAAAACAAAACAGCACATCTATTTATACACTCACCTTTAGTAAGCTAACCATGGTGCTCCTCCGCCAACTTTAGGGCGTTTAGTTTCTCCAGCAGCTGTAGTAGCAGGAGCATACGCCCGTTTTCTTCTTAGTACCACGTCATCATTAAATACTTGTTTACGAGATTCAGTATTCCTAAACATATCTTGTGGAGTTGAGGTTAAAGAGATGAATAATTTAACTAGAGTTAATTTTTCTCTTGGGAATACAGAGCAGTGAATCGTCATTTTAGTTAAAATATCATCAATTATGTTTATTCCAGTCACTGGCATTTGCAGATTCCCATTGACGTCCCATTGCACCATCTTGCTTTCATCAAAATAATTCAACAGCGAAGTAGCATAATCATGATCTTTAGCTTTCAATTTTAAATGTACCAAATGTACTATTGAAGGATTAGCTCGTACTGAAACTGGCGCTACTGGAGTAGTTGCTGCTGGTAGTGTTGGAGCTAGTGATGGCGCCACTTCTGCTTTTTTTACTACTGGTACTTTAGCAGGTCCTTCATCGATGGATTTACGAGGTACTAGATAATATTCTTTCATTTTTTATTTATTAAATAACCTGGAAATTAGACTAGCAGCTATGGGTAATAATATACCGAGGATACTACCTCCTTTGCGAGTCAATAAAATGCGCTTTTTGTTCGAAATTGAGGGTTTCTTACAAGCCAGCGAATACAAGGTGTCTCTGTATTTCTTCAATTTAACTATAACTTTCTTTTTAACCGGAAGCCTATTTTTCAGAAATTTTTGAAATATGTCTCTGAGAATTAGGCCGAGGTCATCATAGAACTCGTCCTTCGCTTCGGTAGAGGAGGTCAGTGTTGGTGCATTGGCATTGATGAAGCTGACCATTCCTGCTGCTGTATGAAGCTGAAGTTTGATGATCCTTCCAGACCCCTCCGTGGGTGGTACTATGGACCCTAACAACCTGTTCCTGATGGCAAAGCCAACATCATGCTCCCTTACCTCTTCTGGTGGTTTGCCCTGCCAGAAGAAGGTAGAGTCCTACTCCCGTATGCTGCCGGTCGTGGGCAGACGTGTCTCCTGCAGGGCGACTATGTCCATCTGGAGTCTGCGCAGTTCATTGTTGATCACAGCTGTCTTGCGGGCGTCGTTCACTTCCAGTAGATCTTCCGAGAGACCCCGGTGTCATGGTCCTTACATTCCATGTGCCCAGTGTGAGAGCTGGGTGGCTCTCAAACTACCCAGTTTGAGGCGGGCGGTAGCTGTCCTATGAAATCGGATAATTTCTCCCACCGACGGAAGCAACCCCTGGCGCCTCACTCTACACCAACTGAGTTGTAGGCTTATCACCGGTAACTGTCGCTTCCCGTGTTGAGCCATCGCCAAGGCGATGCTGGAGTGTCCTCTCGAGCGGCACAGGTCTGGGCAGTAATTATGGACGACCAGCTGTTGCCCATGCAACAGATCCACCCTCTCCACGCCACCGATGTGATCCAAGGGAAGGGCAGCCGCCGATACACTTGGCACCAGTGTCGTCGCAGGAGTTGCCAGAATGTAGTTCTAAACAGCTGCAAACTGCCTTAGGGACTACGACTCCAGATTTTTCCTCAGGGTTGACTCCCGAAATCTTTCCCATGAGTGGGTTTAGCCGCAAGATAGCAGAAGCAACTCGTTTTAACGTGCCAGAGACCCGCCTTCGCCCCTTCCTCTGTTGGTAGAAGCAGTTCTGCCAGGCCTAAAGGCTAAGCCACACATGCAGGCCAGGAGCTGGACTTGGTTGTCAGAGGCTATTTGAGATGCATGCCTTCAGGGGCACTTTACAGGCTGTGGGAGCTTATCTCCTCAATCCTTCCACCCGGCTATAACAACTATTGGAACCTGGCAATTTTAGGAAGTATAGTTCTGATAAGCCACCCAGTTGTCATCATAATTCCAGATCTGCTCTTACAGCCAGGGCAGGCCAGGTATTTTGTAAATCGAAGGATACTGTTAACCCTAGTTGAGCCACATCAGGTTTCGAAGGTTCATCAGATGTTAAACAATGTGGTTATTGCCACAAAAGAGGACATGTTGCCCGTTATTGTTTCCAATTGCATCCAGAATTAAGACCTGTACCTAATGCCTTGAATGTGAGTAAAAGAAGGCAAGGGAATCATAATTCTGAAATTTTGTGAAAGGGCAAGCCACAGTGGTTCGCTGGTTTCGCTCCTTTTATGATTAAGGCCAAAATGATTGGAGTTGTGGATAAGTGGGTTCCTGTAGTCATGTTTAGGGACACTGGGGCGGCACAATCTTCGATTACTTCTCGTATGTTGTTCCAGGTCAAGAAAATTGACCTGGAAGATGTAATGCTTTTACAGGGTATAGCAGGAGCAATTCAACGTGTTCCACTTATGTAAGCATTCGTTAAGTCCTCCTCCTCCTCCTCAAGTCTTCCTATACGCATCATCTATGTATTGCAGGTGTGTGTAATACTTTGCCAATACCTGGAGTCGACATCATCCTAGGGAATGACATTGCTGGTAACTTGAGAATCAGTCATCTCCCCATAATGGTTGCAGATCCAGGTCGAGTTGTCTCAGAAGTGAGTGAGATTACTCCCATAGTAATCTCGTTCCCGTATGTGCCGTCACCAGATATCAAGATCCTAAGCCCAAACGTTACGATGTTGATGTTGATGATGGAAACGATGCTAATGATGGAAACGATATTTCCAAACTTACAACCGGAGGGATGGCTGGAAAACCTCCAAAGACAGAACCGGAAATTAACTTAGCAGATACTTTTTTAGCCCACTTGGTTGAGGTTAGTGCAGTTGAATAAGTGTTGCCATGTAATAAAGGTGTCCCCCCTATTACTACCTCTTCTTCTTTTTCTAATGTTGAATCCCACTCTCTGGCCCAACTTCAAGAGAGTGAAACTAGTTTGCATGTATGTTTTTCAGAAGCTGTTCCAGAGGAGGATGCTTTGGCTGATGATGTTGGATACTTCCTCTGCTGATGAGACGATGGAGATCTAAGATATCTTCCTCTTCAGAGGACAGTGAGAGTGTTACTTAGCTTGTAGTCCCCAAAGCATACCTAGAACAAGTCCTTGCAGCTGCTCATGACGATCCTTTAACTGGTCACCAAGGGGTCAGTCGAATGTTGTTCCAGGCAACAAAGTACTTTTATTGGCCTAAACTTAAAAGGGCTATTGTCAGATACTGTAGACAGTGTGTAACCTGTCAAGTGGTGGGGAAACCCAACCAACTGTACCTAGAGCTCCCCATCATTCAATTGTCTTTCCTCGTGAACCTTTTTCTCACATCTTAGTTGATTGTGTAAGCCCTTTAAGTCGGACCAAGTCAGGTCATGTATATATGTTGTGATAATAATCTCTTCCCAGAGATTGAGCCTGCTCTTTCTACTTATCGTCACATCCCACAATATTCAAGATACGTTATTCAGTGGCTTAAACGTATATATCAAGACAGCCACACGCACCTGCAACTCCCTCCTCCCCCCACTCCTGCACACCTGGTCGACCTGCCAACTGCTGCTCCCAGCCAAACTACCGACTTGCGGCCGTCCTGCATTTTCATTGGCCGTTCATCAACACACCACTCCAGCTCCACGCCAATCACATTCCTCGCCAGTCAATGTTGGAGTCCCTAGCAGCCCTACCAGTCAGAATATATCTTGTGCTCTTGCTGTGAACACCTACTTGACCCACCTTGTGTGATCAAATAGAGGTTAATAGCTCGCGCACATATTCCCAGCACCATTTATCTTTGTTAACGTAACCAGTTCCCCCCTTTTCAATTTGTTATATATATTTTTACATGTTTTACTTTTACATTATTTTAAATGCCAAGGAATTGTCTTTGTTTTATTTTGTTTTCTAGATTAAGTAAAGTGCATTTTTTTATATTTTGTGTTTTCGTGTATCTTACCTTACCACAGATTATCAGACAAGCAGTCACTCTTTTGTTTTCCTTTTTCTTTTATAACTTACATGTATGTGGCCCAGCATTGACATCTGCTATTTGGAAGACTGCCGACCACCATTTCCAACACGTTACCGTCACAATGTTAACCATTAATGTGCAACTACAAGATTCCCGGAAGCATACCCAGCACGTAATATTCGGGATAAGACAGTCATCCGTCACATTTTTAAATTTTTCACTTTGTTTGGACAAAGTTTGTTTTTGTTTGTACATTCAGTCGAACAATAGGAGTAACTTTTGTTCAGCTGGGTTCCAACAATTTTGTCGATGGTACAATATAAAGCATCAGCGTTCCAGTACGTACCTACTGATGATAACCAAGTTTCCATTCCAATATTAAAAAATAATGACTAGTGACAGTTTGTTGACCAATAAGGAGACGGAAAATGGTTTTCTGAAACATCTTCAAACTTTTAAGTTTTATTTATTTAATCTACATCGTTAATGAGCCATCTTTTCATAATTGATTAACAACTTAACATTAACACAAATAAATAAAAACAATTAATTTTATTATTTATGCAATTTCAGGTTTCAAATATGCTTTAAAAATACAGTATTAAATTTCAACAATTGTTCATTTAGTGTTAGTATGGTCCATATAAGACCTTCCTTTTTTACAATAGCAAATAAATATATGTGGATTCAAAATGTTGACCAATTTCATTCAAATTTTACATACTTTGTAACGCGTATACATTCTCCAAGATGTAGAAGCTGTAACAAAATAAAAGTATAAACAAAGGAAAAATAAATAACAAAAACGAAACCCCCCAAAAAATAAATTGTTGGACATTGATAGAAATAACAGATATTGGCATTGGGCAATAAATTTATTATATGATATATAACAAATACAGCATAATAACATACTAATTATTATTTTTGTTATTATGAATTACCAAGAAGAAGGAAGAGTGATAATTATTATTTGATTATATTATTATTATAATAATTATTATAATATTAATTTATGTATTTAATAATTATCACTCTTGCTTTAGCTTTGTCTTGAAGGAAGCCAGCCTCGGGTGAAAGAGGGCTGTGACGATCTCAGTCTGGAACCCGTAAGTGCTTGACTGGGACATCGACCTCCTGGGGCTCGTGCGGCCCAGGCTCTGCTTCAGGAGGCTGGGGTCGTTCTTGCCCTTGATGGGGTTGTTGTTCTCCGGCCCCGACTACGGCGGTCTCCGGGTTTGGAGACCCTGTGCGCTCTTTCACCAACTTTGAGGTCAACTTCGGAGCTCACAGTTTCTGCGAGACGGCACTGAAATCAATCGTATTGGTGTTTGCCTTTCCATTGGAGACTTTCGGCACCGTAGAGAGGGGGGGGACCTGCTGTTTCGGTAACAGCTTCTCCTCCATATCAACCTACCCTGGCTTTGCGGCCTGGAGGGGGCCACTCGAGACCGACAACCAGAGCGCAACTCCATAGTCTCCTGAGACTGATGGATGTCTACTACTGTTATGAATTACTCAGTAATGCTAGAAAGGCACCAGCTGCATATCCACTTTGTGGATCCTCCTTACTACTATTCTTCTTCTTTGTGCATTGGGCAGGTGCTTTCATCTCTTTATCATTGCATTATCCTTCAATTCTAGTTAATAGGAGCTGTTCTCCTTATCATCAGCACTTTTTTTATTCATATAAATTCCATTTCTTACGATATTGGGATGAAAGTTTCACGGTGCTGATGCCAAATAATTGGAGAATTGCGTAACTTTTTAAATAATTTATCATGTCACACAGAAATCACAATTGCGTGATGCATCAAATGAACAAATCCACATGGGGGGAGTTGTGTAAAACCCTGGTTTGTGCCTCGGAGAGGCTGCAGGATCCAGTAAGTTCAGTAGAACTTCGGTTTCAACTCCCTTTGACCATGTCGTAGCTCAGTCGATTATGGCAGCGTCTGGGATGCACCTCGGACGCAGGTTCGAATCCTCGTCACGGCCCTTGTGGATTTGTTAATTTATCATATAATTCGAATATTTTTCCTTTTCCGGCCCCTTCTGAGCTATTATTTAGACCAGTGTTATTCAACCTTGGTGGACATGCCACCTTATAGTGGACGAGATTAAGTGTGGGGTGGACAACTGTCTAAGGGCAGACTACTAGGTGGATGAGATCGTCACCTGCACGTTTCTCTATAATATACAAGATACTTTCTCTTTCTCTCTCTCCTATATTTCTTAAAATTCATATTACAAATACATATTTACCTATTATAACATCGAGGTTGCCACCTCACCTACACGCACGACCTCGATAGTACAACCACACGAGGGACCGTCTCACTATTGGTTGTCACTATTCGTTATTGATTATCACCATTGGTTATTGACTCAGCAATGCATGTGCGTTGCTGAGCCTTAGCAACCTTTCCTTGTTCCCCTGTCCTCCCCCACCATTCCCCCTCCCCCGTCCCCTCGTCCCCCAAACATTACCCACTCCCCCGTCTCCTCATCCTCCCGACCATTTCCTTCTACACCGTCCCCACGTCCTCCTCACCATCCCCCACTCCCCCCGTCTCCTCATCCTCCTAACCATTTCCCACTTCCCTGTCCCCACGTCCTCCCCCACCATCTCCAATGCCCCTGTCCCCTCGTCCTCCCCACCATCCCCCACTTCTCTGTTCACTTGTCCTCTCCACCATTTGGTGGAGAGGACAGAAACAATGGGAGCCGGTCGGCCGAGCAGACAGCACACTGGACTTGTGATCCTGTGGTCCTGGGTTCGATCCCAGGCGCCGGCGAGAAACAATGGGCAGANTCAGAGACATGAAAGATACTCGCAAAGACTCTGGCGGATGCTCTTAGAGACATGAAGGATACTCTCAGAGACATGAAGGATACTCTCAGAGAAATGAAGGATACTCTAGAGGATATGAAGGACCCTCTCCAGAAACATGAGGATACTCTCAGGAGTCGTGAAGGATACTCTCAGAGACACGAAGGATACTCTCAGGACATAAAGGATACTCTCAGAGACACGAAGGATACTCTCAGAGACATCAAGAATGCTCGCAGAGATATCAAGGATACCTCTCAAAGACATCAAGGATTCTCTCAAAGACATGAGGGATACTATCAGAGACATGAAGGATACTCTCAAATATATCAAGGATACACTCAGAAACATGAAAGATACTCTCAGAGACATGAAGGATACTCTCTTACCCATAAAGAATACTCACAGACCCAATTAGGATACTCTCAGAGACATGAAGGATACTCTCAGAGACATGAAGGATACTGACAGAGAAATGAAGGATACCCTCATAGACATAAAGGATACTCTCAGAGACATGAACGACAGTCACAGAGACATCAAGGATACTCTCAGAGACATCAAGGATACTCTCAGAGACTGAAGGATACTTTCAGTGACATGAAAAAGACCCTCAGCGTCATCAACGATACTTCTCAGAGACATCAAGGATACTCTCAGAGTCATCAAGGATACCATCAGACCCATCACGGATACTCTCCGAGACATCAAGGATAATCTGAGAGACATCTTGGATACTCTCAGAGACATGAAGGATACTCTCAGAGACATGAAGATCTTGAGGTTATCTTGAGATGATTTCGGGGCTTTAGTGTCCCCGCGGCCCGGTCCTTGACCAGGCCTCCACCCGCAGGAAGCAGCCCGTGACATCTGACTAACACCCAGGTACCTATTTTACTGCTAGGTAACAGGGGCATAGGGTGAAAGAAACTCTGCCCATTGTTTCTCGCCGGCGCCTGGGATCGAACCCAGGACCACAGGATCACAAGTCCAGTGTGCTCTCCGCTCGGCCGACCGGCTCCTCGGTAGGCCGGGGAGTACCCTCCCGGAGACGATACTCTCATAGATAGGAAGGATTCTCGGGCAGAGTCATGAAGGATACTCTCAGAGACGTCAAGGGTACTCTCAGACCCATGAAGTATACTCTCAGTCCTTATGAAGTATACTCGCATAAACATGAAGGATGCTCTCAAATGCATGAAGTATATTCTCATAGATATGAAGGATACTCTCAGCGTCATCAAGGATACTCTCAGAGACATGAAGGATACGCTCAGACCACATGAAAGATACTCTCAGAGACATGACAGATACTCTCAAACACATGAAGGATAATATCAAATACATGAAGGATACTCTCAGGGACATGAAGGATACTCTCAGAGACATGAAGGATACTCTCAGACCCATGAAGGATAATCTCAGATCCATAACGGATACTCTCAGAGTTATCAAGAATATTCTCGGAGAAAGCAAGGATACTCTCAAAGACATGAAGGATACTTTCTGAGACATGAAGGATATTTTCTGAGACATGAAGGATGCTCTCAAAGACATAATGGATACTCTCAAAGATATCAAGGATACTCTCAGGGACATGAAGGATACTCTCAAGGACATGAAGGATACTCTCAGGGACATCAAGGATTCTCTCGGAGGCATGAAGGATACTCTAAGACCTATCAAGGATACTCTCTTACCCATAAAAAATACTCATAGACCAAATTAGGATACTCTCAGAGACATCAAGGACACTCTCAGAGAATTGAAGGATTCTCCCAAAGACATGAAGGATATTCTCAGAGAAACGAAGGATACTCTTAGAAACAATAAGGATTCTCTAAGACCCATGAAGGAAACTTTCAGACCATAAAGGATACTCCTATAGACATGAAGGATACTCTCAGAAACATGAAGGATACTGTCAGAGACATGAAGGATACTCTCAGAGACATGAAGAACACTCTTAGAGAAATCAAGGCTAATCGCAGAGATATCAAGGATACTCTCAGACACATGAATGATACTCTCAGACCCATGAAAGATACTGTCAGTGACATGAAGGATACTCTCAAAGACATGAAAGATACTCTCAAAGACATGAAAGATACTCTCAGTGACATAAAGGATACTTTCAGAGACATCATGGATACACTCAGAGATATGAAAGATACTCTCTGAGACATGAGGATACTCCCAGAGACTTGAAAGATACTCTCAGAGACTTGTAGGATACTCTCGGAGACTTGAAAGATACTCTCGGAGACATCCAGGACACGCTCACAGACAAGAGGCATACTCCTAGAGACATGAAGGATACTCTCAGAGATATGAAAGATACTCTTGGAAACTTGAAGGATACTCTCAGAGTCATCAAGGATACACTCAGAGATAACAAGGATACTCTCAGACCCATTAAGGATACCCTCCGTAACATCCAGGATACTCTGAGAGACATCTAGGATACTCTCAGGGAAATGAAGGATACTCTCAGAGACATGAAAGATATTCTCAGACATGAAGGATACTCTAATATCCATGAAGGATAAGCTCAGAGACATGAAAGATACTCTCCGAGACATCAAGGATACCCTCTGAGATATGAGGATACTCCCATAGACTTGAAAGATACTCTCAGAGACTTGAAGGATACTCTCGGAGACATCCAGGACACGCTCAGAGACATGAAGCATACTCTCAGAGACATGAAAGATACTCTCAGACGTGAATGATATTCTCAGACATGAATGATACTCTCATATCCATTATGGATAATCTCAGAGATATTAAGGATTCTCTCAGACATTAAGGATACTCTTAGGGACATGAAGGATACTCTCAGAGATATAAAGGATACTCTCAGAGACATCAAGGATACTCTCAGAGACATGAAGGATACTCTCAGAGAAACGAAGGATACTCTCAGAGATATAAAGGATACTCTCAGAGACATCAAGGATACTCTCAGAGATATAAAGGATACTCTCAGAGACATCAAGGTTACTCTCATAGACATGAAGGATACTCTCAAAGAAACGAAGGATACTCTCAGAGACATGAAGGAAACTTTCAGAACCATAAAGGATACTCCTATAGACATGAAAGATACTCGCAGAAACATGAACGATACAGTCAGAGACATAAAGGATACTCTCAGAGTCATCAAGGATGCGCACAGGGACATCAAGGATACTCTCAGAGACAAAAAGGATACTCTCAGAGGCATTTACAATACTCTCAGAGATATCAAGTATACGCTGAGAGACATAAAGTATACTCTCAGACCCATGAAGGATACTCTCAGACCCATGAAAGATACTGTCAGTGACATAAAGGATACTCTCAAAGACATGAAGGATACTCTCAGAGACATAAAGGATACTTCCAGAGACATCATGGATACACTCAGAGATATGAAAGATACTCTCTGAGACATGAGGATACTCCCAGAGACATGAAAGATACTCTCAGAGACTTGAAGGGTACTCTCGGAGACATCCAGGACACGCTCAGAGACATGAGTCATACTCCTAGAGACAAGAAGGATACTCTCGGAGATATGAAAGATACTCTTGGAGACTTAAAGGATACTCTCAGTGTCATCAAGGATACACTAAGCGATAACAAGGATACTCTCAGAGCCTTCAAGGATACTCTCAGAGAAACGAAGAATACTCTCAGAGACATGAAGGATTCTCTAAGTCCCACGAAGGAAACTCTCAGACTTTTAAAGGATACTCCTATAGACATGAAGGATACTCTCAGAAATATGAAGGATACTCTCAGAGACATGAAGAACACTCTCAGAGACATCAAGGATACTCGCAGAGAGATCAAGGATACTCTCAGAGACATTGAGGATACTCTCAAAGACATGACGGATACTATCAGAGACATGAAGGATACTCTCAGAGACATGAAGGATACTCTCAGAGACATGAAGAACACTCTCAGAGACATCAAGGATACTCGCAGAGACATCAAGGATACTCTCAGAGACATGAAAGCTACTCTCAGAGACATGAAGGATACTGTCAGAGAAATGAAGGATACACTCATAGACATAAAGGATACTCTCAGAGACACGAAGGATACTCTCAGAGACATGAACGACACTCTCAGATTACTCTCAGAGACATGAAGGATACTCTCACAGACATGAACGACACTCTCAGAGACATCATGAATGCTCTCAGAGATATGATGGATACTCTCAGAGACTTGATGGATACTCTCAGAGTCATCGACGATACCCTCAGAGTCATCAACGATACTCTCAGAGACATCAGACCCTCAGAGTCATCAAGGATACTCTCAGACCCATCACGGATACTCTCCGAGATATCAAGGATACTCTCAGAGACATCTAGGATACTCTCAGAGACATGAAGGATATTCTCAGAGACATGAAGGATACTCTCATAGATATGAAGGATACTCTCAGAGTCATGCAGGACACTTTCAGAGATATCATGGGTACTCTCAGACCCATGAAGGATACTCTCAGTCCCTATGAAGTATACTCGCATAGACATGATGGATACTCTCAGATGCATGATGTATACTCACAAAGATATGAATGATACTCTCAGCGTCATCAAGGATACTCTGAGCGTCATCAAGGATACTCTCAGAGACATGAAGGACACTCACAGACCCATGAAGCATACTCTCAGAGACATGAAGGATACTTCCAGAGGCATAAGGGAATGTCTCAGATACATCAGGGATACTCTTCAGGACATGAAGTATTCTCTCAAAGACATGAAGGATACTCACAAAGACATGAAGGATACTCTCAGACCCAAGAAGGATACTCTCAGACCCATGAAGGATACTCTCAGACCCATGAAGGATACTCTCAGACCCATGAATGATACTCTCAGAGACTTGAAGGAAACTTTCAGAGACATGAAGCATACTCTCAGAGACATGAAGGATACTCTCAGAAACATGAAGAATACTTTGAGACCATTGAAGGATACTCTCAGAACCATAAAGGATACTCTTAGACCTGTGAAGGATACTCTCTGAGACATGTAGGATACTCTCATATACATGACAGGTACACACAGAAACGTCAAGGATACTCTCAGTGTCATTAAGAATGCTCTCAGAGATATCAAAGATACTCTCAGACATATGAAGGATACTATCAGACCCCATGAAAGGATACTCTCAAAGACTTCAAGGATACTCTCAGAGACATGCTGGACACTCTCAGAGACATTATGGGTGCTCACAGACCTATGTAGGATACTCTCAGAGACATGAAGGATACTCTCAGAGATGTGAAGGATTCTCTCGGAGACTTGAAGGATACTCTCAGAGTCATGAATGATACTCTCAACGACAGCAAGGATACTCTCAGAGACATCAAGGACACACTGAGTCCCATGAAGGATTCTCTCAGACCCCCATGAAGGATACTCTCAGAGACCTCAAAGATAGTCTCAGAGACATGTAGGATACTCTGAGAGACAAATAGAATACTCTCTGAGACATGAAGGATAATCTCAGACACATGACGATACTCTTAGAGACATGAAGGATACTCTCAGAGACATGATGGATATTCTCATCGACATGAAAGATGCTCCCAGAGACATGAAGGATACTCCTGAAGACATGATGGACACTCGCATAGACATGAAGGTTACTTACAGAGACATGAAGGATACTGCCAGAGATATGAAGGTAATCTCAGACACGTGACGATTCACTCAGAGACATCAAGGATACTCTCAGAGGCATCAAGGATATTCTAAGACTTATGAATGATGTTCTCATAGACATGAAGGATTCTCTCAGAGGCATGGTGGATACTCTCAGAGATATGAACATACTCTCAGAGATATCACGGACACTCTCAGACACATTAAGGATACTCTCAGCATCATCAAGGATTCTCTCAGAGATATGAAGGATACTCTCAGACCCATGAAGGATTCTCTCAGAGACTTAACAGATACTCTCAAAGACATGAAGGATACCCTCAAATTCTTCACTGATACTCTCAGCGACAGTAAAGATACTCTCAAAGACGTCAAGGATACTCTCAGAGTCATCAATGATACTCTCAGAGACATCAAGGATACTCTCAGAGACATCAAGGATACTCTGAGACCCATGAAGGAGTCTCTCAGACCCCCATGAAGGATACTCTCAGAGAAATCAAGGATAATCCCCAACAATATCAAGGATACTCTCAGAGACATGAAGGGTACTCTCAGAGACATGCAGGATACTCTCAGAGATATAAAGGATACTCTCAGAGACATCAAGGATACTCTCAGAGACATCAGTGATACTCTCATAGACATGATGGATACTCTCAGAGACTTGAAGGATACTCTCAGAGACATGAAGCATACTCCCAGAGACATGAAGGATATTCTCAGAAACATGAAGGATACTCTCAGACCATTGAAGGATACTCTCAGAGACATGATGGATACTCTCAGAGACATGAAGGATATTCTAAGAGAGAGGAAGGGTACTCTCAGAGACATGAAGGATACTCTCAGAACCGTGAAGGATACTCTTAGACTTGTGAAGGATACTCTCCGAGACATGAAGGATACTCTCCGAGACATGGAGGATACTCTCATAGATATGAAGGATACTCTCAGAGACTTGACGAGTACACTCAGAAACGTCAAGGATACACTCAGCGTCATCAAGGACACTCTCAGAGAAATCAAGGATAATCCCCAACAATATCAAGGATACTCTCAGAGATATGAAGGGTACTCTCAGAGACATGCAGGATTCTCTCAGAGATATAAAGGATACTCTCAGAGACATCAAGGATACTCTCAGAGACATCAATGATACTCTCATAGACATGATGGATACTCTCAGAGACTTGAAGGATACTCTCAGAGACATGAAGCATACTCCCAGAGACATGAAGGATACTCTCAGAAACATGAAGGATACTCTCAGACCATTGAAGGATACTCTCAGAGACATGATGGATACTCTCAGAGACATGATGGATACTCTCAGAGACATGAAGGATACTCTCTTACCCATAAAGAATACTCACAGACCCAATTAGGATACTCTCAGAGACATCAAGGACACTCTCAGAGAATTGAATGATTCTCCCAAAGACTTGAAGGATACTCTCAGAGAAACGAAGAATACTCTCAGAGACATGAAGGATACTCTCGAATATATCAAGGATACTCTCAGAGACATGAAAGATACTCTCAGAGACATGAAGGATACTGTCAGAGAAATGAAGGATACTCTCATAGACATAAAAGATACTCTCAGAGACATGAAGGATACTCTCAGAGACATGAAGGATACTGTCAGAGAAATGAAGGATACCCTCATAGACATAAAGGATACTCTCAGAGACATGAACGACACTCACAGAGACATCAAGGATACTCTCAGAGACATGAAGGATACTCTCAGACCCATGAAGGATAATCTCAGATCCATAACGGATACTCTCAGAGTTATCAAGAATATTCTCGGAGAAAGCAAGGATACTCTCAAAGACATGAAGGATACTTTCTGAGACATGAAGGATGCTTTCTGAGACATGAAGGATGCTCTCAAAGACATAATGGATACTCTCAAAGATATCAAGGATACTCTCAGGGACATGAAGGATACTCTCAAGGACATGAAGGATACTCTCAGGGACATCAAGGATTCTCTCGGAGGCATGAAGGATACTCTAAGACCTATGAAGGATACTCTCTTACCCATAAAAAATACTCATAGGCCAAATTAGGATACTCTCAGAGACATCAAGGACACTCTCAGAGAATTGAAGGATTCTCCCAAAGACATGAAGGATATTCTCAGAGAAACGAAGGATACTCTTAGAAACAATAAGGATTCTCTAAGACCCATGAAGGAAACTTTCAGACCCATAAAGGATACTCCTATAGACATGAAGGATACTCTCAGAAACATGAAGGATACTGTCAGAGACATGAAGGATACTCTCAGAGACATGAAGAACACTCTTAGAGAAATCAAGGCTAATCGCAGAGATATCAAGGATACTCTCAGACACATGAATGATACTCTCAGACCCATGAAAGATACTGTCAGTGACATGAAGGATACTCTCAAAGACATGAAAGATACTCTCAAAGACATGAAAGATACTCTCAGTGACATAAAGGATACTTTCAGAGACATCATGGATACACTCAGAGATATGAAAGATACTCTCTGAGACATGAGGATACTCCCAGAGACTTGAAAGATACTCTCAGAGACTTGTAGGATACTCTCGGAGACTTGAAGGATACTCTCGGAGACATCCAGGACACGCTCACAGACAAGAGGCATACTCCTAGAGACATGAAGGATACTCTCAGAGATATGAAAGATACTCTTGGAAACTTGAAGGATACTCTCAGAGTCATCAAGTTTACACTCAGAGATAACAAGGATACTCTCAGACCCATTAAGGATACCCTCCGTAACATCCAGGATACTCTGAGAGACATCTAGGATACTCTCAGGGAAATGAAGGATACTCTCAGAGACATGAAAGATATTCTCAGACATGAAGGATACTCTAATATCCATGAAGGATAAGCTCAGAGACATGAAAGATACTCTCCGAGACATCAAGGATACCCTCTGAGATATGAGGATACTCCCATAGACTTGAAAGATACTCTCAGAGACTTGAAGGATACTCTCGGAGACATCCAGGACACGCTCAGAGACATGAAGCATACTCTCAGAGACATGAAAGATACTCTCAGACGTGAATGATATTCTCAGACATGAATGATACTCTCATATCCATTATGGATAATCTCAGAGATATTAAGGATTCTCTCAGACATTAAGGATACTCTTAGGGACATGAAGGATACTCTCAGAGATATAAAGGATACTCTCAGAGACATCAAGGATACTCTCAGAGACATGAAGGATACTCTCAGAGAAACGAAGGATACTCTCAGAGATATAAAGGATACTCTCAGAGACATCAAGGATACTCTCAGAGATATAAAGGATACTCTCAGAGACATCAAGGTTACTCTCATAGACATGAAGGATACTCTCAAAGAAACGAAGGATACTCTCAGAGACATGAAGGAAACTCTCAGAACCATAAAGGATACTCCTATAGACATGAAGGATACTCTCAGAAACATGAAGGATACTGTCAGAGACATGAAGGATACTCTCAGAGACATGAAGAACACTCTTAGAGAAATCAAGGCTAATCGCAGAGATATCAAGGATACTCTCAGACACATGAAGGATACTCTCAGACCCATGAAAGATACTGTCATTGACATAAAGGATACTCTCAAAGACATGAAGGATACTCTCAGAGACATAAAGGATACTTCCAGAGACATCATGGATACACTCAGAGATATGAAAGATACTCTCTGAGACATGAGGATACTCCCAGAGACATGAAAGATACTCTCAGAGACTTGAAGGGTACTCTCGGAGACATCCAGGACACGCTCAGAGACATGAGTCATACTCCTAGAGACAAGAAGGATACTCTCGGAGATATGAAAGATACTCTTGGAGACTTAAAGGATACTCTCAGTGTCATCAAGGATACACTAAGCGATAACAAGGATACTCTCAGAGAAACGAAGAATACTCTCAGAGACATGAAGGATTCTCTAAGTCCCACGAAGGAAACTCTCAGACTTTTAAAGGATACTCCTATAGACATGAAGGATACTCTCAGAAATATGAAGGATACTCTCAGAGACATGAAGAACACTCTCAGAGACATCAAGGATACTCGCAGAGAGATCAAGGATACTCTCAGAGACATTGAGGATACTCTCAAAGACATGACGGATACTATCAGAGACATGAAGGATACTCTCAGAGACATGAAGGATACTCTCAGAGACATGAAGAACACTCTCAGAGACATCAAGGATACTCGCAGAGACATCAAGGATACTCTCAGAGACATGAAAGCTACTCTCAGAGACATGAAGGATACTGTCAGAGAAATGAAGGATACACTCATAGACATAAAGGATACTCTCAGAGACACGAAGGATACTCTCAGAGACATGAACGACACTCTCAGATTACTCTCAGAGACATGAAGGATACTCTCACAGACATGAACGACACTCTCAGAGACATCATGAATGCTCTCAGAGATATGATGGATACTCTCAGAGACTTGATGGATACTCTCAGAGTCATCGACGATACCCTCAGAGTCATCAACGATACTCTCAGAGACATCAAGGATACTCTCAGAGTCATCAAGGATACTCTCAGACCCATCACGGATACTCTCCGAGATATCAAGGATACTCTCAGAGACATCTAGGATACTCTCAGAGACATGAAGGATATTCTCAGAGACATGAAGGATACTCTCATAGATATGAAGGATACTCTCAGAGTCATGCAGGACACTTTCAGAGATATCATGGGTACTCTCAGACCCATGAAGGATACTCTCAGTCCCTATGAAGTATACTCGCATAGACATGATGGATACTCTCAGATGCATGATGTATACTCACAAAGATATGAATGATACTCTCAGCGTCATCAAGGATACTCTGAGCGTCATCAAGGATACTCTCAGAGACATGAAGGACACTCACAGACCCATGAAGCATACTCTCAGAGACATGAAGGATACTTCCAGAGGCATAAGGGAATGTCTCAGATACATCAGGGATACTCTTCAGGACATGAAGTATTCTCTCAAAGACATGAAGGATACTCACAAAGACATGAAGGATACTCTCAGACCCAAGAAGGATACTCTCAGACCCATGAAGGATACTCTCAGACCCATGAAGGATACTCTCAGACCCATGAATGATACTCTCAGAGACTTGAAGGAAACTTTCAGAGACATGAAGCATACTCTCAGAGACATGAAGGATACTCTCAGAAACATGAAGAATACTTTCAGACCATTGAAGGATACTCTCAGAACCATAAAGGATACTCTTAGACCTGTGAAGGATACTCTCTGAGACATGTAGGATACTCTCATATACATGACAGGTACACACAGAAACGTCAAGGATACTCTCAGTGCCATTAAGAATGCTCTCAGAGATATCAAGGATACTCTCAGATATATGAAGGATACTATCAGACCCCATGAAAGGATACTCTCAAAGACTTCAAGGATACTCTCAGAGACATGCTGGACACTCTCAGAGACATTATGGGTGCTCACAGACCTATGTAGGATACTCTCAGAGACATGAAGGATACTCTCAGAGATGTGAAGGATTCTCTCGGAGACTTGAAGGATACTCTCAGAGTCATGAATGATACTCTCAACGACAGCAAGGATACTCTCAGAGACATCAAGGACACACTGAGTCCCATGAAGGATTCTCTCAGACCCCCATGAAGGATACTCTCAGAGACCTCAAAGATAGTCTCAGAGACATGTAGGATACTCTGAGAGACAAATAGAATACTCTCTGAGACATGAAGGATAATCTCAGACACATGACGATACTCTTAGAGACATGAAGGATACTCTCAGAGACATGATGGATATTCTCATCGACATGAAAGATGCTCCCAGAGACATGAAGGATACTCCTGAAGACATGATGGACACTCGCATAGACATGAAGGTTACTTACAGAGACATGAAGGATACTGCCAGAGATATGAAGGTAATCTCAGACACGTGACGATTCACTCAGAGACATCAAGGATACTCTCAGAGGCATCAAGGATATTCTAAGACTTATGAATGATGTTCTCATAGACATGAAGGATTCTCTCAGAGGCATGGTGGATACTCTCAGAGATATGAACATACTCTCAGAGATATCACGGACACTCTCAGACACATTAAGGATACTCTCAGCATCATCAAGGATTCTCTCAGAGATATGAAGGATACTCTCAGACCCATGAAGGATTCTCTCAGAGACTTAACAGATACTCTCAAAGACATGAAGGATACCCTCAAATTCTTCACTGATACTCTCAGCGACAGTAAAGATACTCTCAAAGACGTCAAGGATACTCTCAGAGTCATCAATGATACTCTCAGAGACATCAAGGATACTCTCAGAGACATCAAGGATACTCTGAGACCCATGAAGGAGTCTCTCAGACCCCCATGAAGGATACTCTCAGAGAAATCAAGGATAATCCCCAACAATATCAAGGATACTCTCAGAGACATGAAGGGTACTCTCAGAGACATGCAGGATACTCTCAGAGATATAAAGGATACTCTCAGAGACATCAAGGATACTCTCAGAGACATCAATGATACTCTCATAGACATGATGGATACTCTCAGAGACTTGAAGGATACTCTCAGAGACATGAAGCATACTCCCAGAGACATGAAGGATATTCTCAGAACCGTGAAGGATACTCTTAGACTTGTGAAGGATACTCTCCGAGACATGAAGGATACTCTCCGAGACATGAAGAATACTCTCATAGACATCAATGATACTCTCAGAGACATGCAGGATACTCTCAGAGACATGAATGATACTCTCAACGACAGCAAGGATACTCTCAGAGACATCAAGGATACTCTCAGCGACATGCAGGATACTTTCAGAGATATAAAGGATACTCTCAGAGATATGAAGGATACTCTCAGAGACATGAAGGATACTCGCAAAGAACTGAACTGAACTGAAAGATACAGGAGAAGATGCCCATTGGGGCGAGCCTTGAAGTGGGGACAGCTGAAGAGAAGTCGGTGAGAGGAAATTCTGGAGTTGAAGAGTACAGTGCCAGGATTAGACCCAGCTGCGTGTCCAAATAGTCGATGCTGTAGCAACCACACATCTGACTAGGCCGGGAGACGGGTATGGAAGGCGGCAGTGACAGGTTTTCTTTCCTCTTGGTGTGTGGATTCCGTCTTCTACGTCGGGTACCACCATCTCAAAACGAGCAAAATTAGGTCCCCATCCCCCTAAAGAGGGGGAAGAGGGCAGCTGCCCTCAGTAGGTTTCTTTCTTCTTTCTTCTATTTCTTCTTGCTTCTAGTAATCATTTGATGTTTGTACTCAGCGTAGTCTGGTGAGAAAAGGTCCTTAGACAATGTGGTTTCGTCGCATTCAAATAAGATGACTTCGTTCCTTAGTATGTATTTTGAGTCTGGATCGTTCAGCAGACATTCCGCATATCTTGTGATGAGTATTTTGCTGGAGAGGCGTCTGTATTCAGGAGATCCATATGACATTTTTTCATGTTGATCATATAGTGCGGAGACTCGTGGAGACTCCACTGTTGATGGAGATGGTGATTGTGCTTCAACGTCAATCGAGGCAGTAGAGTCATCATCGGAAGACAAGTGTTGGTTTGCAGAAGCATCAGGTGTAGGTACCTGTGAAGCTGGTATAGTCTCAGGTGCTGCTGGTGTAGTTTCTGGTGAAGTTGGCGTAGTCTCAGGTGCTGCTGGTGTAGTTTCTGGCAAAGTTGGTGTAGTCTCAGGTACCACTGGAGAAGTAGGTGGTTCTTCTAGAGTAGTAGTGTGCAAGGATATTGCAGGATCTGTAGCAGGGTGCACAGGGTGGGCGTCAGCAGACAGGATTCCTGACAATGCACTTGAAGAGATGGTGATGTTAGAAGCAGAAGTGGTATTTGTTGCTGAAGTCGTAGCACTGGCGTTGGCTGAGGCTGTTGTTGTGAAGAGTTCGTCACGAACAGTAAATGTTGGTAAACCGTTGTCAGCGTGCATGATGTTTAGAATTCGTACAAATTCTTTGGTGTTCGTGCCTGCAATCATTTCAGCAGTACGGATGAGTCCCATTATGACACTGTGATTCCTGTTAGGGAGCAGCATCTGGTGAGGTGAGGGCTGGCTTGTTGATTCAGCAGAGTGAAGTTGTGGCTGTCGTTGCTGCGTCGCTGATTGGTTGGCGGACTGGGACCCAGGGCCCCAATGGGGTGCTGTCTGTGCAGAAGCTCCGCCCCCTCCCGGAAGCAGAGGAAAGTTGGCGGCTTGCACGTTGAATGTTGATGGTTCTCGTCGTGTGGTGTTAGCTTGTCTGGCTTCTGTCATCTTCTGTATTTCTTCACGTCTTCGTGGACACTCAGCAGAGACGGCAGTATGGTGACCTTGGCAGAGAAGGCATTGTAGGAAGTCGCTGGTGCATTGTTTGAAGTGGTGATGCTCAGCGCACTTGCTGCACCGTTGGTCCTGAGAGGGGCATTGTTTAGTGAAGTGCTCATAACTGTAGCACTTAAAACACTGACGTAGCTGGTAGTAATGTTCTCTGGTGATTTGTAGGGGTGTACAAGCAAGGCCGAAGCACCGGAAGCCGTTGATGGTAGCAGAGGAAGCTTCCTCAGGCGAGGTGAAGGTTACCTTCATGGTGGAGAGGTGGCTGTCCTGCACAGGGATGAATTTTACAGTGACTGCAGTCAAGGAAGGGTTATTTTCGGTTATGCTGGTGGCGACGTCGGTTGTAGCTTTTTCGGAGATGAGGGAGCTCACTCTCCTCACAAAAACAGTCCTGGCCGCGAGGTAGTGTCGTGGTGGGGTGAGGAACATGTGCGCCTCCTCGAGAGCAGTAAGGTTGATGGAGTTAAAGAGACGTTGTACGGCCTCGGCACTACTGAACAGCAGTTGAGGGAGCACTTCATCGTCGGCTACGACGTCCAGTGGTGCAACGTTGGTTGTTGTGGTGATCAAGTCAGATATCTCTGACCGGGTAGGGGTCTGGTTCCCTCTAAATCGTACCTTGATACGGTAGATCATGGTGGCTCTAATCGTTGCAGGCCAATGTTTACCCACCCGGCAGTGCTGGGTGCAGGAGAGCCTGATCTAGAGGGTTGCACTTTCCTTAAGAGGTCTTCCGTCTCTTACCGGTATAATGCACCGGATCAGGGTGGGGTCTGACCTCCTAAAGCAAAGTACTCTGATGTACTCGCAAAGACTTGGCGGATGCTCTTAGAGACATGAAGGATACTCTCAGAGAAATGAAGGATACTCTAAGAGACATGAAGGACACTCTCAGAAACATGAAGGATACTCTCATAGACATGAAGGATACTCTCAGAGACATGAAGGATACTCTCAGAGACATGAAGGATACTCTCAGAGACATGAAGGGTACTCTTAGAGATATGAAGGATACTCTCAGACCCGTGAAGGATACTCTCAGACTCTTTGAGGATACACTCAGAGACATGAAGGATACTCTCAGAGAAATGAATGATACTCACATAACCATGAAGGATACTCTCAAAGACATGAAGGATACTCTCAGAAACATGAAGGGTACTCTCAGAGACATAAAGGATACTCTGAGAGACATGAGTGATACTCTCAGAGATATCAAGGATACTCTCAGATCCATAAATGATACTTGCAGAGCCCATGAAGGATATTCTCATAGACATCAAGGATACTCTCAGAGGCATGGAGGATATTCTCAGAGACATGAAGGATACCCTCAAACCCATGAAGGATACTCTCAGAGACATGAAGTATACTCTCAGAGACATAAAGCAAACTCTCAGAGACATGACGGATACTCTCATAGATATGAAGGATACTCTCAGACACATGAAGGATACTCTCAGACCCATGAAGTGTTAATACTCAAATTATATGACGGTTGAAACATAACCAATCACAGGTGAGTAGGCCTCTGACGTCATGCCAGACAGAGCGGCACCAGGCGTGCTTCCAGCAGGCCTCAGTATTCTCACAGACCTAGAGCAGGTTGGACCTCGACTGGCCAGTTATACACCTTGTAGCCTTATTCAATAAAAGTACTGAAGTTTCTACTGTGTATATCTACAACCAAAGAAAGCAACGAATACTGGTAGCAGCGGTGTGATTCATAATAAATTTTCTGAGCTACGAAATCGCAAGTGCCCACGTCGCATCATGTGTGTCCAGCGCCTCCTGCCACCCACGCATCGACATTCAGTGGTATTTTACCAGTCCGGGGTCCTACCATCAATCACTACTCCAGGTCAACGTCTCAGAAGTAAGGGTCAATATTTTCCTGTGAGAAAGCTAATTCATCAGTGAGGAGAAAGGAAGATTCCCGCGCCAGCCATTTTAATTCTCGCGCCACCTGGGAACCTGCACCACCACCACCAACACCGCCACCCAAGCCTAAATACCAGTGATAACAGGAGAGTAGGTAAGATAATACCAGTGATGACAGGAGAGAAGGTAAGATAATACTAGTGATGACAGTAGAGTAGCTACGATAATACTACTGATGAGAGTAGAGTAGATAGGATAATACCAGTGATGACATGAAAGAACGTAAGATAATACAAGTGATGACATGAGAGAACGTAAGATAATACCAGTCATGCCCAAACGTAGGTAAGATAATACAAGTGATGACAGGAGAGAAGGTAATATTATACCTGTTATATCAGGAAAGTGGGTAAGATAATACCAGCGTTGATAGTACTGTAGGTAAGGTTATACCAGTGATGACAGGGAGAAGATAAGTTATTACCACCGATGGCAGGAGAGAAAGTAAGATAATACCAGTGATGACAGTTGAGTAGGAAAGATAATACCAGTGATGACACAAGAGAAGGTAAGAAAAAACCAGTGATGAAAGAAAGGTAAGACAATACCAGTGATGACATGAAAGAACGTAAGAAAATACCAGTGATATCAGGAAAGTAGGTAAGATAATACCAGTGATGATAGTAAAGTAGGTAAGATAATACCAGTGATGACAGGCAAGAAGGTAAGATAATACCAGTGATATCAGGAAAGTAGGTAAGATAATACCAGTGATGATAGTAAAGTAGGTAAGATAATACCAGTGATGACAGGCAAGAAGGTAAGATAATACCAGTGATGACAGGAGAATAAGTAAAATAATACCAGTGATGACAGTAGAGTAGGTAAGATAATAACAGTGATGACAAAAGAGAAGGTAAGATAATACCAGTAATGACATGAGGGTGGGTAAGATAATACCAGTGATGACAGTAGAGAAGGTAAGATAATACCAGCGTTGATAGTACTGTAGGTAAGGTTATACCAGTGATGACAGGGAGAAGATAAGTTATTACCACCGATGGCAGGAGAGAAAGTAAGATAATACCAGTGATGACAGTTGAGTAGGAAAGATAATACCAGTGATGACAGAAGAGAAGGTAAGAAAAAACCAGTGATGAAAGAAAGGTAAGACAATACCAGTGATGACATGAAAGAACGTAAGAAAATACCAGTGATATCAGGAAAGTAGGTAAGATAATACCAGTGATGATAGTAAAGTAGGTAAGATAATACCAGTGATGACAGGCAAGAAGGTAAGATAATACCAGTGATATCAGGAAAGTAGGTAAGATAATACCAGTGATGATAGTAAAGTAGGTAAGATAATACCAGTGATGACAGGCAAGAAGGTAAGATAATACCAGTGATGACAGGAGAATAAGTAAAATAATACCAGTGATGACAGTAGAGTAGGTAAGATAATAACAGTGATGACAAAAGAGAAGGTAAGATAATACAAGTAATGACATGAGGGTGGGTAAGATAATACCAGTGATGACAGTAGAGAAGGTAAGATAATACCAGTAATGACAGGAGAGAAGGTAAGATGATACCAACGATGACAGGAGGGTGGGTATGATAATACCAGTGATGACAGGAGAGCAGGTAAGATAATACCAGTGATGACAGGAGGGTTGGTAAGATAATACCAGTGATTACAGTAGAGAAAGTAAGATAATACCAGTGATGACAGGAGAGAAGGAAAGATAATACTGGTGATGACAGTAGATTAGGTAAGATAATACTAGTGATGACAGTAGAGAAGGAAAGAAAATACTAGTGATGAGGGTAGAGTAGGTAAAATAATACCAGTGATGTCAGAAAAGTAGGTAAGATAATACCTGTGATGACAGTAGATTAGGTAAGATAATACTAGCGATGACAGTAGAGTAAGTAAGATAATACCAGTAATGACAGGAGAGAAGGTAAGATAATACTAGTGATGACAGTAGATTAGGTAAGATAATACTAGTGATGACAGGAGAGTAAGTAAGATAATTCCAGTGATGACAGGAGAGAAGTTAAGATAATACTAGTGATGATAGTAGAGTGGCTACGATAATACCAGTGATGACAGAAGAGTAGGATAGATAACACCAGTGATGACATGAACGAACGTAAGAGAATACCGGTGATGACATGAAAGATCGTAAGATAACACCAGTGATGCCCAAAAGTTGGTAAGATAATACCAGTGATGACCGGAGAGAAGGTAATATAATACCAGTGATATCAGGAAAATTGATAAGATAATACCAGTGATGACAAGAGAGAAGGAAAGTTAGTACCAGCCATGGCAGAAAAGAAAGTAAGATAATGCCAGTGATGACAAAAGAGAAGGTAAAATAATACCAGTGATGACAGGAGAATAGGTAAGATAATACCAGTGATGACAGAAGAATAGGTATGATTATTGCAGTGATTTCAAGAGAGAAGGTAAGATAATACCAGTGATGAACGAGAGAACGTAAGATAATACCAATGATGACAATAGTGTATGTAAGATAATAACAGTGATGAACGAGAGAACGTAAGATAAAACCAGTGATGACAGGAGAGTAGGTAAGATAATACCAGTGATGACAGGAGAGTAGGTAAGATAATACCAGTGATGATAGGGAGAATAGGTAAGGTAAGACAATTGATGACAGGAGAGAAGGTAAGATGATACTAGTGATGACAGGAGGGTAGGTAAGATAATACAAGTGATGACAGGAAAGATGGTAAGATAATACCAGTGAAGACAGCAGATTAGGTAAGATAAAACTAGTGATGACAGTAGAATAAGTAAGATAATACCAGTGATGACAGGAGAGAAGGCAAGAAAATACTAGTGATGGCAGTAGAGTAGCTACGGTAATACTATTGATATGAGCAGAGCAGGTAAAATATTACCAGTGATGACAGGAGAGTAGGTAAGATACCCCCAGTAATGACATGAAAGAACGTAAGATAATACCAGTGATGACATGAATGAACGTAAGATAATACCAGTGATGCCCAAAAGTAGGTAAGATAATACCAGTGATGACAGGAGAGAAGGTAATATAATACCAGTGATATCAGGAAAGTAGGTAAGATAATACCAGTGATAATAGTACAGTAGGTATATAATACCAGTGAATGCAGGAGAGAAGGTACGATAATACCAGTGATGACAGTTGAGTAGGTAAGATAATACCAGTGATGAGAGAAGAGAAGGTAAGATAATACCAGTGATGAGAGAAGAGACGGTAAGATTAACACCAGAGATGAAAGGAGGGTAGGTAAGATAATGCCAGTGATGACAATAGAGTAGGTAATATAAAATCAGTGATGACAGGAGAGAAGATAAGATAATACCAGTGATGACAGGAGAGTTGGTAAGATAATATCTGTGATGACTGGAGAGTAGGTAAGATAATGCCAGTGATGACAGAGGAGTAGGTAAAATAACAACATTGATGACATAAAAGAACGTAAGATAATACCAATGATGACATGAAAGAACGTAAGATAATACCAATGATGACATGAAAGAACGAAAGATAATACCAGTCAAGCCCAAAAGTATGTAAGATAATACCAGTCAAGCCCATAAGTAGGTAAGATAACACCAGTCAAGCCCAAAAGAAGGTAAGATAATACCAGTGATGACAGTAGAGAAGGTAATATAATACCAGTGATATCAGGAAAGTAGGTAAGATAATACCATTGTTGATAGTACAGTAGGTAAGATAATTCCAGTGATGACAGGAGAGAAGGTAAGTTAATACCAGCGATGGCAGGAGAGAAAGTAAGATAATACCAGTGATGACAGTTGAGTTGGTAAGATATTACCAGTGATGACAGAAGAGAAGGTAAAAATAATACCAGTGACGAAAGGAGAGTAGGTAAGATAATACCAGTGATGAGAGGAGAATAGGTAAGATAATAGCTGTGATTTCAAAAGAGAAGGTAAGACAATACCAGTGGTGAACGAGAGAACGTAAGATAATACCAGTGATGATAGGAGAGAAAGTAAGTTATACCAGTGATGACAGGAGGGTAGGTAAGATAATACCAGTGATGACAGGAGAATAGGTAAGATAATAAAAGTGATGACAGGAGAGAAGGTAAGATAATACCAGTGATGAGAGTAGAGTAGGTAAGATAATACTAGTGATGACAGAAGAGTAGGAAAGATAGAAACAGTGATGACATTAAAGAACTTAAGATAATACCAGGGATGATATGAAACAACGTGAGATAATACCAGTGATGACATGAAAGAACGTAAGATAATACCAGTCATGCCCAAAAGCAGGTTAGATAATTCCAGTGATGACAGGAGAGAAGGTAATATAATTCCTTTGATATCAGGAAAGTAGGTAAGATAATACCAACATTAATAGTACAGTGGGTAAGATAATACCAATGATGACAGGCGAGAAGGTAACTTATTACTAGCGATGGCAGGAGAGAAAGTAAGATAATACCAGTGATGACAGTTGAGTAGGTAAGATAATACCAGTGATGACAGAAGAGAAGGTAAGATAATACCAGTGATGACAGGAAGGTAGGTAAGATAATACCAGTGATGACAGTAGAGTAGGTAAGGTAATACCAGTGATGACAGGATATTTGGTAAGATAATACCTGTGATGACAGAATAGTAGGTTAGATAATACCAGTGATGACAGGAAAGATGGTAAGACAATACCAGTGATGTCAGTTGGAGATAATACTAGTGATGACAGTAGAGTAAGTAAGATAATACTAGTGATTACAGGAGAGAAGGTAAGATAATACCTGTGATGACTGGAGAGTAGCTATGATAATACTATTGATGAGAGTAGAGTAGGTAAAATAATACCAGTGATGACAGGAGAGTAGGTAAGATAATGCCTGTGATGACTGGAGAGAAGGTAAGATAATACAAGTGATGACAGTAAAGTAAGTTAGATAATACCAGTTATGACAGGAGAGAAGGTAAGATAATCCTAGTGATGACGGTAGAGTAGCAACGATAATACCAGTGATGAGAGTAGAGTAGGTAAGATAATACCAGTGATGACAGAAGAGATGGTAAGACAATACCAGTGATGACAGGAGAGAAGGTAAGATAATACCAGTGATGTCAGGACAGTTGGTAAGATAATACCTGTGATGACAGGAAAGATGGTAAGACAATACCAGTGATGACAGTAAGAGATAATACTAGTGATGACAGTAGAGTAAGTAAGATAATACCAGTGACGACAGAAGAGAAGGTAAGATAATATCAGTGATTACAGGAGAGTACGTAAAATAATACCAGTGATAACAGTAGAGTAGGTAAGATAATACCTGTGTTCGAGAGGAAAGTAGGTAAGATATGCCAGTGATGACAGTGGGGTAGGTAAGATAATACCAGTGATGACAGTTGAGTAGGTAAGTAAATACCAATAGAGCATTAGATAATACCAGTGATGAGACTATGGATAAAACCATAGATCAAAGGAGAGAAGGTAAGATAATACTTGTGATAACTGGAGATTAGCTACGATAATACCAGTGATGACAGGAATGTAAGTAAGATATGCCAGTGATGACAGTAGAGTAGGTTGGAAAATACCAGTGATGACAGTAGAGTAGGTAAGATAATTCAAGTGTTGACAGGAGAGATGGTAAGATAATACCAGTGTTGACAGGAAAGAAGGTAAGATAATACCAGTGATGATAGGAGAGAAGGTAAGATAATACATGTGATGGCAATAGAGTAACTTAGATAATACCAGTGATATCAGGATAGTAGGGAAGATAATACCAGTGATATCAGGATAGTAGGGAAGATAATACCAATAATGACAGGAGAGAAGGTAAGATAATACAAGTGATGACAGGATTGTAGGTAAGATAATACCAAGGACGACAGAAGAGAAGGTAAGATAATACAAGTGATGACAGGATAGAAGGTAAGATAATACCAGTGATGACAGGAGGGAAGGTAAGAATAATACCAGTGATGACAGTAGAGTAGGTAAGATAAAACCAGTGACGATAGGAGAGAAGGTAAGATAATATTAATGATCACAGTAGCATAGCTACGATAATACCAGTCATGACAGGAGAAAACGTAAGATAATACTAGTGATGACAGTAGAGTAGCTGCGATAATACCAGTGATGAGAGTAGAGTAGGTAAAATAATACCAGTGATAACAGGAGAGAAGGTAAGATAATACCAATGATGACACTAGAGATGGTAAGATAATATCAGTGATGATAGGAGAGAAGGTAAGATAATACCCGTGTTGGGATCTGGGATTTTAACTGAAATGTAAGAATATCTAATTAAGAAAATCAATATACTCGAAGGACCACTCACATCTGAGAATAGAGAGAAAGCAAATAAAGAGATTATAAAAGTGATACTTTGAAACTATTGCCTCTGTATGTTAGATTATTAAGCAATTATTTGAAGAGCGTGAATGGACTGTAATAATATTTACCTGAGAGTTAAAATCCTCAAATTTCAACATTGGGGGGTATCACTAGAAATTAATATATATCTAGGAAGCAGTGTGGTTCGTCACCAGTTCATTATAGATGTTAGTAAAGATTATAGAATCAGAAATTGAATGTAGATTCTAAATTTTCATAATATAATAAATAATCATTTCTATGAAATATTATCCAATCATAGGAAATAATAGGTGCAAACTTATTGACCATTGAGCAGAAAATTTTTTATTTATGTTACTCCTCTTGAATATTATATACATAAGAAAGTACATATTAGAAATAATAATGATAAGGGTCAAATATTTTACGAAATAAGAGTTAAGGCTTAGCTGTAAGAATTTGATTTGAGTGTTGCCGCCGGAGGCGGCTAGTTTATTGTGCACCCTATACCCATCCTGTGAGCGTTAGCGCATAAAGCATTACAGATGGCACAAAACGTTTTTATCAGACCTCATCTTAGATTATTACATAATCAATTTCATCTATCCTTCACACCTTATAGTTACAATGTCAGCTAGTTACAGGGAAAGTGCTATTTCAAGAGCTATACATTTACATTAAGTCATTATACATTTATGGTAGGTCTTATCGCTAATACATAATAGTTTCGCCAATGGAGATAGTGATAGGGTAGCTTCTGTTTATTATTAGTCTTCACAATACACTACTTGTTTCTTCATCTCATATGTCGTTTATCTACTGGAAGCGAAATATGGATACAGTGCAAGGATTTCAGGTAATTTATCCATGGTAATAAGATAGGTTGTCATATCATACAGAGTGAGCTTAGATTTATCTCTAAAAGGCTCAATTTTACTACAATCCAAGATATAGTGTTCGAGTATGTGTCTCTGTCTTAGTCCACACACTTTACACTTTACTTCATCTAGATCCCTATACAAGCCGAACTGCCTGAGATACTTGTAGCCAAGTCTTATACGAGCTGTGACAACATCTGTTAGTCTACTTACTTTGTTACTTGCCCCATACACATGTTCTACTTCACACATTTCAGACTTCACTAAACCCGTTTCACTACTCGTAGCCGTGATCACATCGTCCAAATAAAGGAAGAAACATCAGTGTTGAATATCGTAGGTGGAGGAAGGAGTGCTTGGTTCGTCCTCGTCTACACGCTGTAATCATGGAAAATTAGTAACATTTGACAAGGCTAGAAAATTATTCCACTATTCACTGAAATTGGAGAATAACGTTGACAGAAACTAACGTTGTGTTTGTGGTCGGCGGATGTTATAACGACAGGCTACCTACAGTAATAAACTATAGAATGAAGCATCAAACTACAATATATACTTAACAATGGCATGTTGGAACACTTAGGCCTGCCGATATCATGTTTGCTGGTCCCTGACGTTCACTGCTGTGGACTATTAATTGAGGGACGTGACTATCTTCGTAGACGTGTAATTAAACAGTAACTGACGCTGTACGACCACGTGATCTTGATGTAAAGGCTACCGCTTGCAGAGGCGCATGTGCTCATGCGGAACCGTATGCTTGAAGAACGTCTCCCTCATGCCCCGATGCCCGATAACGCATGCGTAGAGACGCTCATAGCGATCCCGGACTTAAACCAATTTGGTTTACTATTAATTATTTGATGAAATGAAGGAGTACAATTTAAACCATCATCACCATGGGACAAGGAGTGGACTCCCCACCTGACATCGGCATCTCCGATTCCAAACTGGAAGTCTTTCACGACTCCATGTACCTGGGCTCCACAATCTCTGACTCCCTCTCTTTTGATACGGAGCTAAACAAACGCATCGGTAAGGCATCTACTACCATGTCCAGACTGACAAAGAGAGTGTGGGCCAACAATAGGCTGACTGAGTATACAAAGATTCAGGTTTACAAAGCCTGTGTCCTGAGCACTCTCCTTTATGGCAGTGAGTCTTGGACATTCTGCGTGTGTCAGGAAAGACAGCTGAATGTCTACCACATGCGCTGCCTTCGACACATCTTGGACATCACCTGGCAGGACAAGGTGACAAACAACAACGTCCTGAGGAGAGCAAGAATCACCAGCATGTACACAGTGCTGAAACAGAGACGATCCCCAAGGATCTCCTGTATGGAGAGCTGATGCAGGGAAAGCGTCCAACAGGCAAGCCCCAGCTACAGTACAAATGTTGGAAATTTCCAACACTAATAAACTATACTAACTACAGTAGTTATTAATTTCACTAACAGTAGTGTCAACATAGATTAACAATTTTTATCTGCTCATTAGTGCTTGAATTCTCACGACATCGAGTAACAAAATTGCGTCAGATAATGTCTAGCTAGACATGTTTATTACCAATGTGTTTGAGAATTGAATATGGTTCTCTAAAACTATCAATATTCTGTGTAATAATTAACTATGGATAATATAACTCCCAATAATCCAAAACCGAGAGTTGTTAACTGAAATTATTATCTAGTAGCAGTTTTATCTGTTACATACGAGTGCTATGGAGAGAATAAACATCCTCTCCATTTCTCGTTTAACACCATTCAACGAGAATATGATAATATTTAAGTCCCTATAATTGCAACCCAGTTTTCATTAGCGTATTACATCAATAATTACGCGGAAAAGAATTATCCGTGATTAGTAATTTCTGTTGTGAATGCGAGAGACGGGTTGAGGGAGGGCGGAGACGCCATTAGACACGAGGCATTCCTGTCGATAAGAGTGGCGAGACGCGTGGTAGCGCCTGAGGAGTTTTTCAACAAGAATTACGTTGTTACTCAATCAATAGTCGATAATTGCTTCTTCACATGTTCTACAGTGCCCTGCCAGTTAATAACGCATCAACAATTGAAGCCACGGCTCGTAATTACGCATACACAGCAGTGGACGCCTGGGACTGGCCGACGCGGTTTCGGCAGACCTTAGTATTTGATACGCTCATGTTAAGTATACCATTCTCGTTTGATGCATCATTCTAGATTGTATATTTGTGGGTAGTCTGTCGTGACGACGAATGAATACCAAATACACAATGTTATTGTGTAACACATAGACTATGTAATACATAATTGCCTATGACAATTGTAATTGTCTATGTAATACATAGACAATGTTATTGTCTATGTATTAGATCAATAATTACGAGGAAAAGAATTATCCGTGATTAGTAATTTCTGTTGTGAATGCGAGAGACGGGTTGAGGGAGGGCGGAGACGCCATTAGACACGAGGCATTCCTGTCGATAAGAGTGGCGAGACGCGTGGTAGCGCCTGAGGAGTTTTTCAACAAGAATTACGTTGTTACTCAATCAATAGTCGATAATTGCTTCTTCACATGTTCTACAGTGCCCTGCCAGTTAATAACGCATCAACAATTGAAACCACGGCCCGTAATTACGCATACACAGCAGTGGACGCCTGGGACTGGCCGACGCGGTTTCGGCAGACCTTAGTATTTGATACGCTCATGTTAAGTATTCCATTCTCGTTTGTTGCATCATTCTAGATTGTATATTTCTGGGTAGTCTGTCGTGACGACGAATGAATACCAAATACACAATGTTAGTTGATTTTCTTCATTTATTTCAATTTTCATGAATACTTGAAATAACTCGTAGTCTAATCAAATGCTACTTAAATTTCTCTGATTGCAGCGTGTATACGAGGAGTCGACAAGTTGTTTCTCTTCATTCGTGATATTCACTTCGGGTTTTTTCTTTATTGGAATCCTGTGACCACGAGGACGAATGACGAAATGGAGTTACAGAAGTCGTCTTACAGCTAAGACACCTATTTCGTATAAATGTATCTAAGATTATTACTGATTTCCATATAATTCATAAAGGATCTTTACAGTGAATAATTTATTGCCAAAATTTATGATTTGGTAGTTAAGGTGTTTGCTCTTACTGTTGCTCAATAATTCATAATCTTTAATATTCATAATTTGAGGTATCATATCTTTGAATCTATTTTAGTTTAGATTTACTATGTTACCAACTCAACAATGAACTAGTGACGAACCACACTGGTTCCTAGATATATATGAACTTCTAGAAATACCCCCCAATGTTGATATTTGAAGCTTTGATTTTAATTAATTAATAATACAGTCAATTCATTAATTTCAAGTGATTATTCATTTAATTATTATCCACAGGCACTGGTTCTATAGTGTCAATCTAATAATCACTGTTATTCGTTTTCCCTCTTTTCTCAAAAGTGGGTGGTTCTTCGATTTATTTAATTACAATAATCAAATAATTTAATATATGAGTTCAAGCCCCAGAAATCCAACATTTTGGTCAACTTCGAACCGGATAAATAGCTTAGAATCAAGCTATCCTCAATCATTATTAATTAATCACTAACATCAATTATGTGTTAACCATTATTGGGCTAAACAAATATTTCAATTTACGGCTGTCAGCAGACTGTCCATTATAGCCTAAATCAAATTCAATCCATAATTACTGAATCACTCAAGTCAGTGAATTCATTAACATTTTAGGATCCAGTATACTAATACAAATTACTGATCCCATAAATCAATTAATCTTTACTAACCCTGATAACATTATATTCCACAATTAGGAAGTACATTCAGGTGTTAAATATTATTTACGGAAGTAGAATACTCGCCACACAATTAATACTCTTGTGTTCATTTAATTTCTTATACACATAATTTCTACCAGTGTATGTATATTATATAAAATTACAAAATCCAAAAACATAACACTATTTACAAATTATTGCACCATATTTATTGTAGTTATTATGCCAACCCAACAGAGGTAGGATATTTCAGACTGACACGGTACTAAGATTTGTACAAATTCAGTCTACACCATTAGCTGCATTAATAGGTAGGATTATTACCTAACTAGTACTGTTAGACAGTGCTGGTGCATTATTAATTTATGTAGTGCTGACCCTAATGGGTGGGATTAACCATTTATTGTGTAATTATATTTTATTACATATTTCTATGTACATCTTTGAGTGTTACTGTAAGTTCACTACCCATCCAAGGCTGATTTTGAAGAGCTAAGCTAAGGAACACCTGTAGTGATGCCAAGGCACCACTCATATCTTTGTTGCTTATTATTAGGAAGGTAGCTAACCTTTAAATGAGGTAAATTACAATCAGCCTCAAGAAAATATCAGGCTGTCAATAATTGTACCTGCTCTACATAAACGAGCAAATACCATAGCTGTCGAAGTAGCTATATAAGCCCTATAAGGCTCAAAGTTACAGCCAGAATGGCTACTCCAGAAAAAACTGGAAGAATCTTGAGAAGTGTTCAAAATCACCTGTCAAGACTACTTGACAAATGTGACAACTGTTTAGGAACTAACTCAGTTGACGTCTTCAGGCTAAAAATTTCCACAAAGGTGGCTAGCCAAAAATATGACTATGTAAAGATTGTAATCGAGTCCTATAGAAACATACTCCTTGTCAGTAATACTGACAAAGACGAATTGCGTCTGTAGAATCTGATCTTGCCGACTATGAAGATATAATTCAAGACAAGTTAGATCAATATAGCAAAATGCTTGCAACACAAACTGTTCCTGAGTGGTTAGAACATTTTTGTAGTAGACCTACACCCGAGTAAGCACCCAGCTCAGATGAAATACACGCGCTACCTCAAAATGAGGAGAATCCTCTAATCAATACTGATCACTACACAGGATCAACAACGTAAGTTCAATCTTCATTTTCTACCATCTCATCTAATACAACTTCACGTAATAATTTATTTACTTTATTAAGAGTCTGATCAATTATCAGACAGCTCTTCTCAATATTCCCTGGATTCTATAAATTCAATGCATGAGGCTACTGAATTAACTAGCTCCTCACAGGAACCCAGAGAAACAAGTGAAGCTGCAGATGAAACTCTTAGTGAAGCTGTAATAATCAGTGAATCTGAACTAGAAAATGATAAAGCTAAAGCTGCAGCAGCAGCCGAAGCTGTAATTAAAGCTGAAGCTAAGCAAGTAGCCTTGAGCAATACAAGTAATGGTCATAATTACTCACACCAGCCTTCTAGAGCAAGTGCTAACAATGAGANACAGATACAGGAGAAGCAAGAAAGCAAACAATGACTTCAAACGCTATAGTCAACAGAACCCAAACATACGGTGCAAAGTCTCGGTGTATATCATCCAACGTAGTTACGGCATCAGCCGGAGCTCATCACCCAGCAATTCTAGGACCGCTACCTAGCCAGTATCAATGTCATTAACACAAGTTTCATGGAGAGTGAGAAGAAAGAGGAATAATAGTCGGAAGACACCACCTGCAAGCAGTAACATTAACCATACAATGAAAAATTGGTAACTATCAATGGGAAGGCGCTTCCACCAAGACAGAAAACACTTACGCCAGCAACCTGATCAAGCAGAGACGTCCCACTACCGCCTAACAAAATGCCATCCTGGGCTCAAGAAAACATCACACCTACAATTTCAAGATCATTACTCAACAGCAACCCAAGATGAAAAGGCCACTGAACTTTCAAGCCTCCTCGTTTCTCATCCACATTTCCTTCCGGAATCCTTCTCATCCTTCTTCCTGTCCCATCCATTGCCAAGCCATGAAAGCGGAAATGCTTTATTCTTAATCCATTGAGTTTAAATCACCTAAGATCTGCTTATCTTTCGAGGCATGGTCCTCATCTCTGACACTGTTTCATCTGTTTCATCATTTTAGAACAAGTCTCAGTTGCCTATAGTTTGTGGTCATGACAAATGACATGACAATGATACAGGAGAAGATGCCCATTGGGGCGAGCCTTGAAGTGGGGACAGCTGAAGAGAAGTCGGTGAGAGGAAATGCTGGAGTTGAAGAGAAAAGTGCCAGGGCTTGACCCAGCTGCGTGTCCAAATAGTCGATGCTGTAGCAACCCCACATCTGGCTAGGCCGGGAGACGGGTATGGAAGGCGGCAGTGACAGGTTTTCTTTCCTCTTGGTGTGTGGATTCAGTCATCTACGTCGGGTACCACCACCACAAAACGAGCAAAATTAGGTCCCCATCCCCCTAAAGAGGGGGAAGAGGGCAGCTGCCCTCAGTAGGTTTCTTTCTTCTTTCTTCTATTTCTTCTTGCTTCTAGTAATCATTTGATGTTTGTACTCAGCGTAGTCTGGTGAGAAAAGGTCCTTAGACAATGTGGTTTCGTCGCATTCAAATAAGATGACTTCGTTCCTTAGTATGTATTTTGAGTCTGGATCGTTCAGCAGACATTCCGCATATCTTGTGTTGAGTATTTTGCTGGAGAGGCGTCTGTATTCAGGAGATCCATATGTCATTTTTTCACGTTGATCATATAGTGCGGAGACTCGTGGAGACTCCACCGTTGATGGAGATGGTGATTGTGCTTCAACGTCAATCGAGGCAGTAGAGTCATCATCGGAAGACAAGTGTTGGTTTGCAGAAGCATCAGGTGTAGGTACCTGTGAAGCTGGTGTAGTCTCAGGTGCTGCTGGTGTAGTTTCTGGTGAAGTTGGTGTAGTCTCAGGTGCTGCTGGTGTAGTTTCTGGCGAAGTTGGTGTAGTCTCAGGTACCACTGGAGAAGTAGGTGGTTCTTCTAGATTAGCAGTGTGCAAGGATATTGCAGGATCTGTAGCAGGGTGCACAGGGTGGGCGTCAGCAGACAGGATTCCTGACAATGCACTTGAAGAGATGGTGATGTTAGAAGCAGAAGTGGTATTTGTTGCTGAAGTCGTAGCACTGGCGTTGGCTGAGGCTGTTGTTGTGAAGAGTTCGTCACGAACCAGTAAATGTTGGTAAACCGTTGTCAGCGTACATGATGTTTAGAATTCGTACAAATTCTTTGGTGTTCGTGCCTGCCATCATTTCAGCAGTACGGATGAGTCCCATTATGACACTGTGATTCCTGTTAGGGAGCAGCATCTGGTGAGGTGAGGGCTGGCTTGTTGATACAGCAGAGTGAAGTTATGGCTGTCGTTGCTGCGTCGCTGATTGGTTGGCGGACTGGGGACCCGGGCCCAATGGGGTGCAGTCTGTGCAGAAGCTCCGCCCCCTCCCGGAAGCAGAGGAAAGTTGGCGGCTTGCACGTTGAATGTTGATGGTTCTCGTCGTGTGGTGTTAGCTTGTCTGGCTTCTGTCATCTTCTGTATTTCTTCACGTCTTCGTGGACACTCAGCAAAGACGGCAGTATGGTGACCTTGGCAGAGAAGGCATTGTAGGAAGTCGCTGGTGCATTGTTTGAAGTGGTGATGTTCAGCGCACTTGCTGCACCGTTGGTCCTGAGAGGGGCACTGTTTAGTGAAGTGCTCATAACTGTAGCACTTAAAACACTGACGTAGCTGGTAGTAATGTTCTCTGGTGATTTGTCGGGGTGTACAAGCAAGGCCGAAGCACCGGAAGCCGTTGATGGTAGCAGAGGAAGCTTCCTCAGGCGAGGTGAAGGTTACCTTCATGGTGGAGAGATGGCTGTCCTGCACAGGGATGAATTTTACAGTGACTGCAGTCAAGGAAGGGTTATTTTCGGTTATGCTGGTGGCGACGTCGGTTGTAGCTTTTTTGGAGATGAGGGAGCTCACTCTCCTCACAAAAACAGTCCTGGCCGCGAGGTAGTGTCGTGGTGGGGTGAGGAACATGTGCGCCTTCTCGAGAGCAGTAAGGTTGCTGGGGTTAAAGAGACGTTGTACGGCCTCCGCACTACTGAACAGCAGTTGAGGGAGCCCTTCATCGTCGGCTACGACGTCCAGTGGTGCAACGTTGGTTGTTGTGGTGATCAATTCAGATATCTCTGACCGGGTAGGGGTCTGGTTCCCTCTAAATCGTACCTTGATACGGTAGATTATGGTGGCTCTAATCGTTGCTGCCCAATGTTTACCCACCCGGCAGTGCTGGGTGCAGGAGAGCCTGATCTAGAGGGTTGCACTTTCCTTAAGAGGTCTCCCGTCTCTTACCGGTATAATGCACCGGATCAGGGTGGGGTCTGACCTCCTAAAGCAAAGTACTCTGACGTTTGTGGTCTGGAAGGCTAGGATCTATTGACCTGGAAATATATTGCATATAATTCTAGCACAACTCTTCTATGTAATTACAAATCTAATCTAATCTGCTGATCACTCTCTCTCAGCTCATGGACAGCATTAAATACTTTTTCAAAATTTGATAGCAAAGTACTTTTAAAGGTTTTTGTTTTCACTTCAACATTTCAGTGACGTGTACCCGAAACCAGCCATCGACAGGACTGTGAGCGACGGCAAGGACGACATCCTGAAAGACCTACCAAACCTGCCTCTCAGTTACCTGGACAACCATAATCCACACCCTTGGTCAGGCGACAATAAGTGTGCTCAGTACCCTCCACTGTTCGATATTAGCTTTAATAATCTTTACTGGCAGGTCTTACAAACAAGCAACGGCACTTTCTACCTGTTTAGCGCCTTCTACGACAACCGCACTCTTAATAAAAAAAATCTCTTCGCATTCTTGGAATGATGAATCGCATTAACCCAACTGTGAAGACCCACTGCCAGATCTGGTATGATGACAACAATTCCCCTGTTATTTCCAATATTACTGAATATCGATATATAAGGATCAAGGAATGGGATAATCAGAAGCAAGGAATACTTCAGCCATACCTGATGGAGTGCGTGGTGCCAGCTGAACACAGGCACCAGGTGCCACAGTCAGTGTCGCTGGTGGAGAAACCCTGTGATAAACCAACCAACAACCTTCGGATCGTCAACAACCAACCACAGGATGCTCTGAGCATCCTGTGACGAACCGACGAACGACGAACAAACAAGAACTTTGCTGTGTGTCAGAGGGTTAGACTTTTCTTATGTAGACTTAAGTGTGCGGATCGTTGAGTGACTGGAATTGCTCTTCAGTCTTGGTGCTGACAAGGTGTTTTTCTACAATCTTGGGATACACCCAAATATCAGCAAAATCCTTGCTACAATGACCACAAACAACTACACTCACGCATCATATTGTGCTCGCAATGTGTACTTCTTGGATTCCATGCAGGACGCTCACGGCCACGTCCACAACATACCTCCTTACTTACACATGATGCAACACATCTACCGTGCCGCCAACTACACACATCCCGGACACTACATTAAGTGTCTGCATGATCCCGAGAAGGTCGTCACTATCCACAACCACTATCCCTTCTCCTGCTTCGCCTACTGCAACGCAATGAATATGCCAAAGAAACACGTCTATCTCCACCACTACCGCAAGGACTGTGCTGGTGAACTTGGTTCTCTTTGCTTATATTTAAAAAATCACACAATTCTCGACGACAGAGTCCTGAGATACACGCAAGTTCTGACCAAGAATGTAAATAACACTTTATATCAACTCGGTTTCTTGAAGCGGTGACTGATATAGAGAAGTCATTTATTGTAACTAAGTCACACATACACGCTAAAAGCGTGAGGCCAAGGGAGGTGTATATAAGGAGAGAAATGCAAAAGTCTAATGGTAATAGAGAGCAACAGTGCTATCATGTGAACTGAAGACTAAGTTTCAATAGTTCTTGGAGAATTTAATGACAGGAAAATTGACTGCATAACAAAGGCTCCCCAATGTAACGGAGCACATGTGGAGGGCGAAACTGATGGATACTTTAGACATGAACTTCCACATGATATGAGTACCACCATCTTTGCACCATTAACCATAGTTCTTCAGTACTTGACTATATAATCGAGCTTATAGAGTGGATCGGGAGGACCAACAAGTCCAGTAAAAGAGACTTGTTTTCTTTTTGAGACTTGAGACTCAAAAACTCCAACCGGAGGATGAGCTTCAGAAAAGTATGAAAACTAAATAATAGTTCTCATCACACATAAGGCGTGGAGGTCACACAGCAGTACACACCAACTAAAAACGAAGAGGTTTGAAAAATATACGGAATATAAATTACGGAGGTAAGCAACGAGGTACTTAGGACCGTCAAATATAGACAAAATTTTGGTCAGGAAAGTAGCAGAGGCAGTTGGGAAATAAAACTATGAAACTAAAGCCAAAAAACAGCCGGTTTATATATATTCTTATAATAAGAAAATTAACAGTATGGGACCACAATATTAACTCAGCGAGCTTAATTTAACGAGCTCAGATTCATTATATGTACCCCTCTGACCTTTAGATTAGAGTCAGGGGGGGCATGAGGGGTCAAACAGCTACTGTAGATGAATCCCCTAAGTTTAAATGAATGAGGTTTTGGACACAGCAAAGAGAACAAACAGACCAAGCGGTTTGTGAGCGAAGCATCGGCGAGATAGTAAGGAAACGTCTCTGGAGTGAGTGTGACACCAGATTCAACACCCGAGCCTCACGTTAACAGAATACAAATAACTGCATATTGCAAGACTAGCAAACATAAGGATGGTAAAATAACAGTTTATTTCGGCCTCACACGCGTGGCGTCCCCGGTTCGAGTCTCCTAGAGCCCAGGTGAATGGAACATAAGGATGGTGTTCAGAAACATGATCAAGGAATCTTTCAGGATTATATACAAGACGTACGTTGGACCAAACTATGGTCTATCCAGCTTAGTCCTGGAGTAGGCAGCTCCAGTATGGAACTCACATCTGGTGAAGTACAGGAAGGAAATTTACAGGTGTCAAACTCTTTGCCACAAGACATAGGGAAATGAGCAATAAGATTTAAATGAACTTATGCGAACGATTTTGGTTGGGAGATAGACAACAATCGATAATGATCTCAAAGCACAAGATACCAAGGGAAATACAGAAAGTAGAGAGAATGAAATCTCTTCCACTTGACGAACACCAAAATGGTAAGGGAAGTTGGAAACAGAAAATGAGCCATGGAATGCAGGCAAAGTGACACACTGATCAACAGTTTTACAAAAGTTTTCTTTTCTGTGATGAAAAGAGCTGTTTATCTTGCATTTTGATCTGCTGAATTCATATATAATAATTTAAATTGTTGATTAGCTATCGCTTTACTTGTCAGGGTGGTAACTAAATCTTGCTTGATTCAACAAGTGGTGGATGCTGAACGTTTTTTCCGAGGCTCCAGTGTTGCCGGAGTGTCCCGTCTCTCAAAGTGGCCCGTCTCTTGTGGACGCTCTCGCACGACTCTCCCACTCACAAGTTCAACAACAGTACTATGGGTACCGACCCCGCAAACCCTTCATCTGTCTCAGAAGCATTTTGGCTGTTGACCAGTGAATGAACCGGAAGTAGAGGAATCACCCACTATTCACAGCTTCCAGAGCGAACAAGAAACCCTACTGGAAAAGTCGCGAGGTATGAAAACCACCAAGTATTATGACGAATCATAGTTACTTAACTCTTGTAGCGTGAAAGTCGTTTACGTGTAGGCTGGAGTAACACCACGTGAAGGAATGGTGAACGACTGTGGATACACTTTTCAACACTCACAAGGGGTTTAAGTTTGCAATGATTTATTAAATTCCTTCCTCATAACTCTTGTGTCCTTATCAATCACACCTATCTACCTGCTTCCTCCCTCCTTTGAAAGCAATGTTAAACAACGTCGAAACATAAACCAAACTTCAGGATTAAAATTGGATAAGGAAAGTTTTCAGAGGACTGACGTCAGAGAACGTTTTTTTTCCTGTCCTTTCCTAACTGTTATTTCGACACTTGACGTGACAATCGTACAGCTGCCACCACAAGGATCAGATAGAGAACTGAAGAGAGTAATGTTTTTAAATGATGTACTCATTGTTTATCCGGTTGTGAGCGATGCTTGCTGGAGGTGTCTCATCCACTCTGTCACTGGCATGACGCACAACTGTTGGGCGTTTCCATATATACCTTACTCGCCTTCGATATTCCCAAGAAGATATCAAACCACAAAGATGTCGTCTGCTCATATACCCACCTGTGAAATAATAAAAAATCTGAATACTGTGGTCTTGCCTTTGCCTTACTCAGCAGAAAAACAAGAAAGCATCACCTCCTGGTATCAAGACTGTTTCCTCTTCAACTATCTTCTGTATGCGTGTGTGTGGCCGCATCCCTCCTGATCAGTGTCCTTGAAGGGGTGACGGCATGGTACACAGTCTCCTGGGTACAGTCTAGGAGGCTGTCTTACCATGTCTTACCACCCATCACCTTATCTTCATTTTCATTTGCCGCAGTTCTCGAGTTTCAGTGTTATTGTTATGTGTGGGCAGCATCTGAAGACCATCACTGAGAGAACACCGGAGCGGCCTGGGCACGTGTCCCTGCTTGTGTGTGGTTCGGTTGGTGTCCACTTCACTGTTCATAGCAGAACTGTGATGGAGATCTGTTAATCCACTCTTGTGATGTTGTATTACCACTCTGGGTACATAGGTGAATAAAAAGAACTCAAAACACACTTCGGGACGTTATATATAAATATATATTGTGTGCCTTCAATTGTGATAATATAAATTCATCGAGCTCGTGAGTAATGTAAAAATAAGCTCTTTTGTTTTTATGTAGGACACTGTAGCCCTTAATAAACTTGTTACTGTGGACATCTGCTCTTTCCTCTATCCTATTGTAGATGAAAACATTCAATCAGCCATGATAAAAGTGATACACAGCCACATAGAGTGTATATATATATATATATATATATATATATATATATATATATATATATATATATATATATATATATATATATATATATATATATATATATATATATATATATATATATATATATATATATATATATATAATATATATTATATATATATATATATATATATATTGTGACGATAATCTCTTATCAGAGATTTAGCCTGCCATTTCTGCGATCACGCCTGTCCTCATCAATATACAAGATACGTTTTGTAGTGGCTAAACGTATTATAAGCTCGCCACACGTACCAGCAACTCCCTCCTTCCCCCCCACTCCAGCACCTGGTCGACGCGCCGAACCCTTCAACTGCATAACTAGCGACTGCGGCCCCCAGCTTCCTCATTGGCCGCCAACCAACACTCCACTCCGGCTCCCCCCAATCACAAGACCTCACCAGTTATGGTGGAGTCCCTTGCGTTTCTGCCAGCCAGAATATTGTTGTGCTCGCACTGTGACTCCTAAGTGACTCACTCTGTGTGGTCAAATAGGTTCATAGTTAGTGCATATATTCCAGCATTCATATTTTACTTACTTTTGTATATCAATTCTCCTCCCATTAACGTAATCTATTTTCATGTTTATATTGTTTA
>WNGS01001712.1:180282-212266 GCA_020271785.1 Procambarus virginalis
ATCTATGACAATCATCACTTTACTGATAAAAATTGCAGATATTTTACAGCACATGATGTAAGCAATGTATTAACACATAATCACAATATCTCTGTAATTAACTTATCACAAAGTGTCTTCATTGTTAAGCAGTTTGCTTTTGGTAACTTAAGATTCAAGAATTGTTCCATGGGACAGTTGAAGAGAAAGGGGGCTTTGTATTCCTCCCTGCGGAGTTCCATTTTCCAGCCTGTTTGAGGAAGATGTTTCCTTGGAATTAACTTTACCTTCTCTGTTGAGCAGACTTTATTTGGCAAAGCAAGAAGTGTCCTTTGATTTCCCTTATCTATCAGGCAGCACAGTGTAGCTGGAGCATTGGCTAGTTCAAGGTCCAGAAAATAATGATACCTGGTTCGTCATTGATTTGATCCAGGAGGGAAGTAAGGCCTTCTGTGTTCCTGAATAGGATTCTAGATCTTGTGTTTACATGTCTGACAGAAAAACTTCATTGTTTAGTAACAGAAACGTATGATCTGCGTGAGCTTAAGTCGTGACAGAAGTAACAGATTGTATCTCCCTTAATCTGGCTCATCCTTACTTACAGCAAGTTTCTTAAGTCTTTAATATATATATATATATATATATATATATATATATATATATATATATATATATATATATATATATATAATATATATATATATATATATATATATATTTAGGCAAGTATGTGCGCCGTAAGGGAACGTTGTGGTATATCTTAAAAATATATATAAATCGACCGAGAATTGGACTGTGATTAAATGTCAAAGTGTCTTCACAGACGATTATGTTGTGTTGATGCACCACGTAAACAGCTTAGTCTTACCTGTGATCACTCACCACGTTCTCTGTCTGCATCTCAGTGCTCTTCACGTGATTTATTAGGTACAATTGCCTGGTAAAGTAAATGCTAACGACAAAATAATCACCACCCGTCACCCGGAGCAAGAGTTGACGCATTCACAGAGAAACGTCTTCGTTTAATTAACGAGGTGTGAACGTAAAGGGAATGGGGGGGGGGACGTGCCTTCGACAAGCCGCCGGCGTCCTGTCCACGTTGAGGCCACTAGGGTTAGTTATCTCCAGGTAATAAATAGGTGTGTGTCTGGTTGTCATTGGGGGAGGGGGGAGGAAGGAGGTCGACCGTACTGTAAGTACTCTATCCCTTCTGTGTCACCTTGTATCGACTCCCTGGAATCTGCCATCAAGGTAATTGAGGTTTTACACGTCTGTAACGGACGGAGATCTAGATACCCGAGGTAACGTGTGTGTGTACTCCTGTCATTAGTCTGTGAGGTAACGTATTTGTGTACTCCTGTCATTAGTCTGTAAGGTAACGTATTTGTGTACTCCTGTCATTAGCCTGCGAGGTAACGCCCTGTCAGCCAAGTTATGTCAAGTCATTAGGATCAACATATTTAGGGTCATTTGTAACCGCAGTGTTTAGTGCTAAGTGTTTATTTCACGCTAAACGGAGAAATGATGCCGTGTGAACTGAACAGAGTCTGAGAGACTCGTTAGTACTTAGTATAGATTATTGTGTATTTTCTAATTAGCACTTGGTCATGAAGACCAGTAGGATAACAGCGCCTATATTTTGTGTACTGTTGGCATACGTTATTGCACTATCTTTTACAAGAATTGTGATTATTGATATATCATTGTTGTGTACTTTGATCTCTAACAATTCTGTGTTAAGATATTATCATCACTGTAAGTGCATGCGTCTTTGATGGATTGACGCGTTTAAGTGTACCGTGATACACCAGTCGATAACCCTTGTATTTACTAGTGCTAAAGAAAGTTATAACAAGTGTGTTCAGTTAGAATCATTCTGTGTACCTTACAGGTGGCGGGAAACAAGTTTTCTGTTGACTAGCATCGTGAAAGTGAAACTCTGTTAAATTAACAAACCCGCGTGTAATAGTGTTTCAATATACTACTCTCACAATTTGACTGCCCGGCAATTCCTTTTTTTTTACTGATTTCTTGATACATCTCAAGGAGTAGAACGGCACTTGAGCCTTGCCTCATAATAAATTTGTGATATAGAGCCCCTAGCACTCTAAGCCCTCTAGTGAATAGTCGTTAGGGCAGAACGACGACCAGCCACAAGATTACGATATCATAGTTCAAAAGATTATATCTTCCATTTATTATCTCGGCCACTGGCGAATCTGGTAGTTAGCTTATATGGGAACTCAATGGAGACTGTTGCAAATGTCACTTGCAATTGCAGATCCTCTGAGAATCCCAGGTATTACATAGATATATGTAATAATTTTGATTGGACATAAATAAGAGCTGGATCGAATTGGCTAACATGCCTTTTTCAGCTTCCTCAATTGCAATGTTCTTTTGTTTTATCTAATATTTATCTTCTTATCTATAGATCAGAAGCTGTAAAATGTAAAAAGTAGCAGTTATAGCAACGGCTTTCTTGCCCCATTATGGGTGGTGTCCATCCATCCCTTCTCCCAAGTTCTATCATTTGCTTCACTAATATTGGCTGGCAACATATTCCGCTCCTATGCTGCCAAAACAATACTTTCAATACCTTTCATATTTCTTCCCTGTTGACACTCATCATCCGACTGAAGATCTCGATCATGTCCTCTATCGCCTTGTGCTTTTCAGGCAATGTAGGTCAAGCTCCCTTATTTTCTCATCATTTAAGAGGTCTCGTTCATCAACGTTGGATTTGTTCTAGGAAATCGATGTCCACTCTGTAATACGGTTTCCTAAACTGGACGGTGAAGCTTAATTGAGGTATATATGGCCATATACGATTGGATGAAGATGGTTTTGCATTTATTTAGTGATGTTTCTGCTTATAAACCTGAGCGTTCTACTTCCTTACAGCTGCCAAGGCTTCTGGTCACTTCCAGTTACGGCCAACATGTCTCTTTCGCAATGAGATTTGCCCAAACCTGCATGATTTATCCAGTAAACGGTGCCACCGTCATTCACCGTATTTAGAACTTTGCACTTATTTAAGCTGAAATGCATCTGCCACTTTTCTTCCCAGTCATGTTATGAGGTCTTTCTATTGTTCCGCAAAGTCCTCGTTCAAATTTACTATTTCCCTAGATTCATGTCATCCACAATCTTGTTGATATTACTCTTCACTCAGACACCAAGGTCGTTGATATATGTAATTAACAACAAAGGCCCCAAAACAGACCTTTGGAACACACCTTAGTGACTTTTCTCTGCTTCAACTTCATCTCATTAATGCCAATTCTTTGGATTCTTATCCCCTCAATCAGGTTCTAGTCTAATTGACAACATTCTCTCCGATGTCATGGATCTCAACCTTTCTGAGAAGTCTCTTGTGGGGAATTGGTCAAATAACTACTATGCTCAATAAGTAGTTATTTGATCATAATTGTTATTGCTGTTGACTGTTTCGAATATGTTGGTGCAGAGGAATACATCATTTGTGAAGAGTTCTTCATGAGAACATTTATTAAGATGTTTACTTATTAATATCGCTTTAATAGCCTTGAGGAACTTTCACTCTACTGACGTCAACTGAATCAAACGACAGGTTGCAGCAAGGGTTCAGTTCCCTTCCTGAATACTTAGACCACAGTGGTCGTCCTCCAGGTAGCAGAAACGACTCCTTGTGGACTGATCTATTTTATAAGTTAATTAGTTGATCAGAGAGTTCATCTCTGTACTTTTTTAAAATTCTGTTGAATACCTCGTGGCAATTTATTTAATTTATATTTTCCAATTTGTTAAATTATATCGGCTTCATTTATCTGTATGTTTCTAGTATATTTTCCTCGTACGTCATGTATATTGCTTCAAAAATGAGATTAGCTTGGTCTTCTTTTGAAAACACTGAGGCAAACTAATAATTAGAATATAGTAAATTCATGTCTTACCATTTATGAGTTGTGAGAGGCCCTGGACCTCACTTTACTCAGGTAAAGACAAGATAGCATCTGGCGAGTTAACTTGCACTATTGGCAATCCTTGCTTCATAAGTCCTTTCTGCCTACCTTGTCCTTATCTTAATTATCTCATAGATTTGTTAGGTAAGTCTGTAGTATGAGACGGATATTGTTTCCCTCTGCCACTTTGCCATTGTCAGTGAAGATGCTGTATTCAGATTTTATTTTTAATTCGGGAAAGGCAACGAACTTTCAAGTCTCCTCGTTCCCCATCCACATCCTTTTCCGAAATTTCAACTCCTCATCCTTCTTCCTCCCCATCCTTTGCCAAGCCCTTTGGTCATGAAACCAGAATCGAATCAGGTTATGAGGATCAGGAATCACAAATTATGGAATCATAATCGGACAATCTACCAAACTCTCCCATCACTACTGCGGCCTATAGAAGGGGTAGCAGCTGAGTTAGTCATGTCTTCCACACACATCCGTGGTACGGGTGTTGTCCCATAATCATAATTCACCGGATGAAAGTACGGTTCCGTGATGAACAGTCGTTTACTCGGAGCCAAATACTGATGAAGATCGTCGACAACACTAACGCATCCTCGATTAGCATTCGCACTGACGGTGTGAATGCCTCGTCAGTGCGAAAATCAACTATTTTCTCCTGAACACCATGACGCCCTACATGCTTCGGACCTTATTCTCACCCACTCACGACGCTATCTGGCGGATAGATTAATTTTCGTAAGCATTTTCATCTGTACCCAAGAACCTACCGACATTCTGAAAAGAATCAACGACCTGAAACAGGCCCTGACAGCAGTTAAAGGGAATTATCAGGGGAAAAGGCCAATCCATTATGATTATATAGCACTTAGAAGTGGTCTGGCTAAGGATTTTAGATTGTACCTAAGAAGGCATGCTGCCCAACCACTTGGACGGTCGGGGACTGATCTCCGAACATGAAGCGAGACCGTCTCACTACTGTGCACCCCAAGTGGTTGGAACAGCATTTTAAGCAAAAATAATTAAGACCGACGAAAATCTACATTCTACCCTGATTGTGACATTCCCTACTGCTGCTGCAGCAACCCAAGCAGTGGAAAATGGTCCTAGATGCATCGACATCCCAATCACTCCAAACACAGCCATGAAAGAAAGTTACCTCCAATTACGACAGTGCTTGAAGTGCAACAAATACGATCACTTTGCCGGGAATTGCTAACTCACCGAAGGAAAATGCAGCATCAGCATACATGATCACAACTTCAGGACTTGTCAATCGAGCAACCAACAGTGCATCGTCCATAGAGCACCCCACAACGGTGTCTCCCTGGACTGCCAAATCAGGCAAGAGGAAATTAGGATGATAACGGCTGGCAGACCAACCTCTGATGGTACACGGACGTCTATACAGGCCGTGAGGTTCAATATATATAGACCATAGCATTACCAACGTTACCAGCCTCTGCTGCTACAACGACGTCTACATCAACTCAACCCATCATCATGGAGACCAAGGGCTCAAGCGGCGACCGGGCCACCGCTCACCGGGACCGCACCTAGCCAATCGGCAGCCTTCACTGCAACTGCATGATGCTCGCCCTGCTACACTTAGCAGACAAACTGTCGGACTCAGACATCGACCAGAACGTCTTCACCCGTTTGCTGTTAGCAATCTGTTGAGGGATACCCAAGATTACTAGCTGATTTTATCCTGGCTCTGTCAACACCCACTATACCTGAACAGATACCAGACCCAGCACTAGGTCCCAGCATGAAATCGCCCTTATTAGCACCATCAGCACTCCAAGTCATGCCCCGCCTCCGTTGGAGGTATCCATCACAGTGCCGACTACGCGTACCCTATCTGCTAGTGCCTCATCCACTACAACCACCATCCTGGACACCTCTGTCCTCACCGTGGTGTACTCTATCTATCCGAAGAATACAACACCCTCTACGAAGATTACTCGGCCCCCTGTTTCCCCAGGAAGAACACCAGAGCCGTGAAAAGACCCGCTCCCTGGTAGACAGATACAGGAGAAGCAAGAAAGCAAACAATGACTTCAAACGCTATAGTCAACAGAACCCAAACATACGGTGCAAAGTCTCGGCGTACATCATCCGACGTAGTCACGACATCAGCCGGAGCTCATCACCCAGCAATTCTAGGACCGCTACCCAACCAGTATCAATGTCATCAACACAAGTTTCATGGAGAGTGAGAAGAGGAATAATAGTCGGAAGACACCACCAGCAAGCAGTAACATTAACCATACAATAAGAAATTGGTAACTATCAATGGGAAGGCGCTTCCACCAAGACAGAAAACACTTACGCCAGCAACCTGATCAAACAGAGACGTCCCACTACCGCCTAACAAAATGCCATCCTGGGCTCAAGAAAACATCACACCTACAATTTCAAGATCATTACTGAACAGCAACCCAAGGTGGAAAGGCCACTGAACTTTCAAGCCTCGTCGTTTCTCATCCACATTTTCTTCCGGAATCCTTCTCATCCTTCTTCATGTCCCATCCATTGCCAAGGCGTGAAAGCGGAAATGCTTTATTCTTAATCCATTGAGTTTAAATCACCTAAGATCTGCTAACCTTTTGAGGCAACGGTCCTCATCTCTGACACTGCTTCATCTGTTTCATCATTTTAGAAAAAGTCTCAGTTGCCTATAGTTCGTGGTCTGGAAGGCTAGGATGTATTGACCTGGAAATATATTGCATATAATTCTAGCACAAGTCTTCTATGTAATTACAAATCTAATCTAATCTGCTGATCACTCTCACTCAGCTCATGGACAGCATTAAATACTTTTTCAAAATTTGATAGCAAAGTACTTTTAAAGGTTTTTGTTTTCACCTCAACATTTCAGTGACGTGTACCCGAAGTCAGCCATCGACAGGGCTGTGAGCGACGGCAAGGACAACATCCTGAAAGACCTACCAAACCTGCCTCTCAGTTACCTGGAAAACCATAATCCACACCCTTGGTCAGGCGACAATAAGTGTGCTCAGTACCCTCCACTCTCCGTTATTAGCTTTAATAATCTTTACTGGCAGGTCTTACAAACCAGCAACGGCACTTTCTACCTGTTTAGCGCCTTCTACGACAACCGCACTCTTAATAAAAAAAAAATCTCTTCGCATTCTTGGAATGATGAATCGCATTAACCCAACTGTGAAGACCCACTGGCAGATCTGGTATGATGACAACAATTCCCCTGTTATTTCCAATATTACTGAATATCGATATATAAGGATCAAGGAATGGGATAATCAGAAGCAAGGAATACTTCAGCCATACCTGATGGAGTGCGTGGTGCCAGCTGAACACAGCCACCAGGTGCCACAGTCAGTGTCGCTGGTGAAGAAACCCTGTGATAAACCAACCAACAACCTTCGGATCGTCAACAACCAGCCACAGGATGCCCAGAAAAAGAACTTTGCTGTGTGTGTCAAAGGGTAGACTTTTCTTACGTAGACTTAAGTGTGCGGATCGTTGAGTGGCTAGAATGGCTCTTCAGTCTTAGTGCTGACAAGGTGTTTTTCTACAATCTTGGGATACACCCAAATATCAGCAAAATCCTTAATTATTATGAACATATAGGACGAGTGGATGTTAAAAAATTAACACTCCCAGGTGAACAACCTAATGTGCGTGGCTTGTTGCATATGTTTTTAAAGCATAAAACTTTACACCAATGGCAGAACGAACTTATACCATTTAATGACTGTATATACAGAAACATATACCGCTACAAATTCGTACATCTGCTGGACATTGATGAAGTCATCGTACCAAAAACAGCTGAAGACTGGGCGTCGCTGATGGAGCAGGTGGCTCCGGGAGCGATGACCACAAACAACTACACTCACGCATCATATTGTGCTCGCAATGTGTACTTCTTGGATTCCATGCAGGACGCTCACGGCCACGTCCACAACATACCTCCTTACTTACACATGATGCAACACATCTACCGTGCCGCCAACTACACACATCCCGGACACTACGTTAAGTGTCTGCATGATCCCGAGAAGATCGTCACTATCCACAACCACTATCCCTTCTCCTGCTTCGCCTACTGCAACACAATGAATATGCCAAAGAAACACGTCTATCTCCACCACTACCGCAAGGACTGTGCTCCTGAGCTGGGTTCTCTTTGCTTATATTTAAAAAATCACACAATTCTCGACGACAGAGTCCTGAGATACACGCAAGTTCTGACCAAGAATGTAAATAACACTTTATATCAACTCGGTTTCTTGAAGCGGTGACTGATATAGAGAAGTCATTTATTGTAACTAAGTCACACATACACGCTAAAAGCGTGAGGCCAAGGGAGGTGTATATAAGGAGAGAAATGCAAAAGTCTAATGGTAATAGAGAGCAACAGTGCTATCATGTGAACTGAAGACTAAGTTTCAATAGTTCTTGGAGAATTTAATGACAGGAAAATTGACTGCATAACAAAGGCTCCCCAATGTAACGGAGCACATGTGGAGGGCGAAACTGATGGATACTTTAGACATGAACTTCCAGATGATATGAGTATCACCATCTTTGCACCATTAACCATAGTTCTTCAGTACTTGACTATATAATCGAGCTTAAAAAGTGGATCGGGAGGAACAACAAGTCCAGTAAAAGAGACTTGTTTTCTTTTTGAGACTTGAGACTCAAAAACTCCAACCGGAGGATGAGCTTCAGAAAAGTATGAAAACTAAATAATAGTTCTCATCACACATAAGGCGTGGAGGTCACACAGCAGTACACACCAACTAAAAACGAAGAGGTTTGAAAAATATACGGAATATAAACTGCGGAGGTAAGCAACGAGGTACTAAGGACCGTCAAATATAGACAAAATTTTGGTCAGGAAAGTAGCAGAGGCAGTTGGGAAATAAAACTATGAAACTAAAGCCAAAAAACAGCCAAGGTTTATATATATTCTTATAATAAGAAAATTAACAGTATGGGACCACAATATTAACTCAGCGAGCTTAACTTAACGAGCTCAGATTCATTATATGTACCCCTCTGACCTTTAGATTAGAGTCAGGGGGGGCATGAGGGGTCAAACAGCTACTGTAGATGAATCCCCTAAGTTTAAATGAATGAGGTTTTGGACACAGCAAAGAGAACAAACAGACCAAGCGGTTTGTGAGCGAAGCATCGGCGAGATAATAAGGAAACGTCTCTGGAGTGAGTGTGACACCAGATTCAACACCCGAGCCTCACGTTAACAGAATACAAATAACTGCATATTGCAAGACTAGCAAACATAAGGATGGTAAAATAACAGTTTATTTCGGCCTCACACGCGTGGCGTCCCCGGTTCGAGTCTCCTAGAGCCCAGGTGAATGGAACATAAGGATGGTGTTCAGAAACATGATCAAGGAATCTTTCAGGATTATATACAAGACGTACGTTGGACCAAACTATGGTCTATCCAGCTTAGTCCTGGAGTAGGCAGCTCCAGTATGGAACTCACATCTGGTGATGCACAGGAAGGAAATTTACAGGTGTCAAACTCTTTGCCACAAGACATAGGGGAAATGAGCAATAAGATCTAAATGAACTTATGCGAACGATTTTGGTTGGGAGATAGACAACAATCGATAATGATCTCAAAGCACAAGATACCAAGGGAAATACAGAAAGTAGAGAGAATGAAATCTCTTCCACTTGACGAACACCAAAATGGTAAGGGAAGTTGGAAACAGAAAATGAGCCATGGAATGCAGGCAAAGTGACACACTGATCAACAGTTTTACAAAAGTTTTCTTTTCTGTGATGAAAAGAGCTGTTTATCTTGCATTTTGATCTGCTGAATTCATATATAATAATTTAAATTGTTGATTAGCTATCGCTTTACTTGTCAGGGTGGTAACTAAATCTTGCTTGATTCAACAAGTGGTGGATGCTGAACGTTTTCTCCCAGGCTCCAGTGTTGCCGGAGTGTCCCGTCTCTCAAAGTGGCCCGTCTCTTGTGGACGCTCTCGCACGACTCTCCCACTCACAAGTTCAACAACAGTACTATGGGTACCGACCCCGCAAACCCTTCATCTGTCTCAGAAGCATTTTGGCTGTAGACCAGTGAATGAACCGGAAGTAGAGGAATCACCCACTATTCACAGCTTCCAGAGCGAACAAGAAACCCTACTGGAAAAGTCGCGAGGTATGAAAACCACCAAGTATTATGACGAATCATAGTTACTTAACTCTTGTAGCGTGAAAGTCGTTTACGTGTAGGCTGGAGTAACACCACGTGAAGGAATGGTGAACGACTGTGGATACACTTTTCAACACTCACAAGGGGTTTAAGTTTGCAATGATTTATTAAATACCTTCCTCATAACTCTTGTGTCCTTATCAATCACACCTATCTACCTGCTTCCTCCCTCCTTTGAAAGCAATGTTAAACAACGTCGAAACATAAACCAAACTTCAGGATTAAAATTGGATAAAGAAAGTTTTCAGAGGACTGACGTCAGAGAACGTTTTTTTTCCTGTCCTTTCCTAACTGTTATTTCGACACTTGACGTGACAATCGTACAGCTGCCACCACAAGGATCAGATAGAGAACTGAAGAGAGTAATGTTTTTAAATGATGTACTTGTTTATCGGGTTGTGAGCGATGCTTGCTGGAGGTGTCTCATCCACTCTGTCACTGGCATGACGCACAACTGTTGGGCGTTTCCATATATACCTTACTCGCCTTCGATATTCCCAAGAAGATATCAAACCACAAAGATGTCGTCTGCTCATATACCCACCTGTGAAATAATAAAAAATCTGAATACTGTGGTCTTGCCTTTGCCTTACTCAGCAGAAAAACAAGAAAGAATCACCGCCTGGTATCAACACTGTTTCCTCTTCAACTATCTTCTGTATGCGTGTGTGTGGCAGCATCCCTCCTGATCAGTGTCCTGAGGGGGTGACGGCATGGTACACAGTCTCCTGGGTACAGTCTAGGAGGCTGTCTTACCATGTCTTACCACCCATCACCTTATCTTCATTTTCATTTGCCGCAGTTCTCGAGTTTCAGTGTTATTGTTATGTGTGGCCAGCATCTGAAGACCATCACTGAGAGAACACCGGAGCGGCCTGGGCACGTGTCCCTGCTTGTGTGTGGTTCGGTTGGTGTCCACTTCACTGTTCATAGCAGAACTGTGATGGAGATCTGTTAATCCTCTCTTGTGATGTTGTATTACCACTCTGGGTACATAGGTGAATAAAAAGAATTCAAAACACACTTCAGGACGTTATATATAAATATATATTGTGTGCCTTCAATTGTGATAATATAAATTCATCGAGCTGGTGAGTAATGTAAAAATAAGCTCTTTTGTTTTATGTAGGACACTGTAGCCCTTAATAAACTTGTTACTGTGGACATCTGCTCTTTCCTCTATCCTATTGTAGATGAAAACATTCAATCAGCCATGATAAAAGTGATACACAGCCACATAGAGTGTATATATATATATATATATAGGGTATAAAAAATATACTCACTCTTTGAATCTTTTTTTGTGTTGCAGATATCCTGAATTACTGAAGCTAAGAGTGAGTACATTTTTTTGAGAACCCTGTATATATAATATATATATATATAATATATATATATATATATATATAATATATATATATATATATATATATACATATACATATACATATATATATAATATATATATATATATATATATATATATATATATATATATATATATATATGCCCTTATGTATTCAGAGTTAAATGGCAAGTTTTTCCCTGAATGCTCTGTGTTCCCTTCTCTGAGGCTGTGGGTCCCTATAATTGCACCAGAGGTGGTACCCCCCTATATATACATATAATATAAATATATATATATATTATATATATATATATATATATATATATATATATATATATATATATTATATATATATATATATATCTTGGTACCATGTATCTTGGTACCCCCTCCATGCATCTTGGCACCCCTACCATGTATCTTATCACCCTCTCCATGCATGTGTGTTTACGGGGGCTCACAAGAGCCACATATGGGGAACCCTTGTGAGGCAGGCCAACCAGTACAAAAGGGAGCCGGGAGCTTTCTGGCGTAAGATCAGACAGCTCTTGGGATCGGTTAACCCCAGCCTCGCCCACCTCGTTCACACTTTCCTAGACGAAGATGACGAAGAGCAACAAGAAAAAATAGAAGACCCACAAGACCAGGCGGACCTCATGGGCGCAGTATGGAAGAAGACACTCACGGCTTCTAACAGCAGAGCCTTCAACAACACCCATTTTGAACGTGTCAACCAATGGACAACAGAAAACGCCGCCTCCCTCCACAGCACCCCTCTGATAGACCTGACAACCCTAGAAGACGACCACCCTCTAACAAGACCCATAACTATGTTAGAGATGAGAGGAGTCATCAAAAGTATTCGAGATAAGGCCCCAGGACCATCGGGGATCAAAGCGTTGCAGATCAAACTTCTACCAGGCAACCTTCTACAATCCATTCTCAACCTATTCAACGCTATGCTGGCGTCGGGTCACATTCCGGTTGCATTCAAGTCAGCCAAGATGATATTCATTCCCAAACCCAAGAAAGACCCCCACCAACCTGGCAACTACCGTCCAATCTCCCTCTTAGACACAATAGGCAAGTGCTTTGAAAAAATCGTGTCAAACCGTCTTAACTACTATATGGAGTATAACAACCTCTTCACTGAAAAACAATTTGGTTTTCGAGCACACAGATCAACCCAACATGCAATAAACATCATCTACGACGCAGTAAGCTCAATTCGCAAGCAAAAACAAGTAGCTTTGATTGCGACCAGGGACGTACACAAGGCCTTCGACAGCCTTTGGCATGATGGTCTTGTGTACAAATTAGCAGACTTACCAGCGCAAAACTGGACCCTCCTCAGGCTGGTCAGAAATTTTCTAAAGAATAGGCAAGTTACCCCCAACTTCAAGGCGAAAGAGGCCGCAGCCTTCACCCCAACAGCTGGAGTCCCCCAAGGGTCATGCTTGAGCCCCGTTCTCTTCAACATCTTTGTGAACGACCTGCCCCAGCCAGAGTATAGAGACACCATCATCGTGCAATTTGCGGACGACGTAACACATGTAATAACATCCAACCCAAGCAGCCAAGCGGCCAAGCATGCAACTGTAACCCGCAAGGCAAACGTAGAACTAGCCAGGACTGCTAACTGGGAAAGGAAATGGAGGATCACCACTAACCCAGAAAAGATTCAATTAAGCACTGTCGGATGTATGGCCTTCTCAATCGAAAATGAGGGAGGGATAAGAATCCGGGGTGAACCCATAGCCATCTCAAACTCCAACACAGTGCTCGGATACAACTTCAATAGGCTACTCAACTCCTCCCAGTTTGTATCCCAGAAGACAGCGACGGCCCGAGGTTCTCTGGCGAGGCTCTTCCGCTTCAAGCAAGCCCCATCCCACATCAAGCTCCACCTGTACAGAATGATTATAAGGCCTAGCCTTGAATACCCTTACGTCCCCCTGAACCTCACCAACAAATCCAACATGCTGAAGATCCAACGGGTACAAAACAAAGCACTCCGCTTTGCGGAGGGACTGACACTGATGGACAGGGTAAGAACTGACCAAATCCATGAAACGCTCAACATGAAGCCAATGAACATCAGGCTCAGCTACCTGGCCAGAAGACAGCTGTACCGCATGAAGAATATGTATATCCCAGACCCCGAAGATCCCTACGTAGCAGAAAACACCACCAGCGACTACGAGATCCGCGAACCACCACACAGAACTAGAAAAATCACTCTCCAACAAAAAGTGATCAGACATATCCACGATGAGGCCTTCCCAAGACCTCAAATACTAAGCGGCCTGCCAGACGACCCTGATGAGTGGCCCATCCCGGACCCGATCTACACCAAATGAAGAATAAAGGAAATAAATAAATAAATAAATAAATAAATAAAAAAAATGAATAAATGAATAAAAAAAAATATATATATAAACAAATAAAACTACTACAAAAAATATAAAACCAAAAAACCATTTGTCGTGATATGAGAAGTGTGACTACCCTGATGTTGTTAAGATTAACCTCCCTCAGCCAACTCCATCGGCTCTAGTGCTTTAGGACACCAACATGGTCACAAACACTAGCCCCCCCAGCCAATGTACTGACAACCCAACATAACACATACACAAACAAACGACACATACACATATGTCAACCCATGGTGGACAGGCCACCGAGCTTTCAATCCTCCTCTCTCTCTACACCCGCATCCTCTTCCTGAATTTCATCTCCCCATCCCTCTACCCCCCCCCCTATCCTTTCCAAGCCCTTTGGACATCAAGCTGAAGCTGAAGCTCTCCATGTATCTTGGTACCCCCTCAATGGATCTTGGTACCCCTTCCATGTATCTTGGTACCCCATTATGCATCTTGGTACCCCCTCCATGCATCTTGGTACCCCTCTCCATGCATCGTGGTACCCCATTATGCATCTTGGTACCCCCTCCATGCATCGTGGTAACCTGTTATGCATCTTGGTACCCCCTCCATGCATCTTGGTACCCCCCTCCATGCATCGTGGTACCCCGTTATGCATCTTGGTACCCCCCTTCCATGCATCTTGGTACCCCTTCTATGCATCTTGGTACCCCTTTATGCATCTTGGTACTCCATTCCAAGCATATTGGTACCCCCTCGATGCATCTTGGTACCCCCTCGATGCATCTTGGTACCCCCCTCCATGCATCTTGGTACTCCACTCCAAGCATATTGGTACCCCCTCAATGCATCTTGGTACCCCCTCGATGCATCTTGGTACCCCCTCCATGCATCTTGGTACCCCCTCCATGCATCTTGGTACCCCCTGCGTGCATCATGGTACCCCCTCCATGAATATTGGTACCCCTCCATGCATCTTGGTACCCCCTCCATGCATCTTGGTACCCCAATCCATGCATCTTGGTAACCCTCCATGCATCTTGATACCCCCCTCAATACATCTTGGTACCCTCTCCCTGCATCTTGGTACCACCTCCCTGCATCTTGGTACCACCTTAGTACCACCCTTAGTACCCCTCCTTGCATCTTGGTAACCCCCCTCCATGAATCTTGGTACGCCCTCGATGCACCTTGGTACCCCCTCCATGCTTGATACCTGCTTGATGGGGTTCTGGGAGTTCTTCTACTCCCCAAGCCCGGCCCGAGGCCAGGCTTGACTTGTGAGTGTTTGTCCACCAGGCTGTTGCTTGGAGCGGCCCGCAGGCCCACATACCCACCACAGCCCGATTGGTCCGGCACTCCTTGAAGAAAACAGTCTAGTTTCCTCTTGAAGATGTCCACGGTTGTTCCGGCAATATTTCTGATGCTCGCTGTTAGGGTGTTGAACAACCGCGGACTATTGATGTTATACAGTGTTCTCTGACTGTGCCTATGGCAGCTCTGCTCTTCACTGGTTCTATTCTGCATTTCTTCCATATCGTTCACTCCAGTACGCTGTTATTTTACTCTTTTTAGATTTGGGACCTGTCCCTCCAGGATTTTCCACGTGTATATTATTTGGTATCTCTCTCGTCTTCTTTCTAATGAGTACATTTGGAGAGCTTTGACACGATCCCAATAATTTAGGTGATTTATCGCGTCTATGCCTGCCGTATATGTTCTCTGTATTCCCTCTGTTTCAGCTTGGTACCCTCATACATGGTACCCCTCCATGCATCTTGGTACCTCCTCATACATCTTGGTACCCCCCTCCACGCATCTTGGTACCCCTCTATGCATCTTGGGACGCCTCCGTGCATCTTGGTACCCCCTCCATGTATTGGTACCTCCTCATGCATCTGGTGCCCCCGTCCATGCATCTTGGTACCACCTCCCTGCATCTTGGTACCCCCTCCATGNTTTGCTGTTCTGGTCGTAATGAGTCTTCATCCTCTCTTGGGCTTTCAATAGATTGTCCTTAGCAAAGGTATGCACCCTCTCTAGAATGTGTTGTAGTTTTGAAGAAACTGGGGCACATTCTGATGCTCACTGAAGGTGGCATCACGTAGAGAGTCCTTGAAAGCTTTGAGAGGAGTACGGCACTTACGTCCATAGAGCATCTCATAAGGAGATACTCCTAGGACTCATTTGGAAGACTTCTGAAAATACACATAATGAGGTCAAGTTGTTTATCCCAATCTTTAGAGGTCTCATTGCAAAACATCTTTAGGAGTGCTTTAATAGTCTGATGACTACGCTCAAGAGAACCCTGTGAAGCAGGATGATAGGGGCTGGACTGTACCTGTGTGATGTTGAACTCTTCCAGTGCCCGCTTGAAGAGATCACTGGTGAAGTTGGTGCCACAGTCACTCTGAACCTCCCTTGGAAATCCATACTGGGTGAAGATCTTCAGTAAGTGTTTCACCACATTAGCAGCCGTAATGTTCTTTACTGGAACTGCTATGGGGAATCTGGTGGTAGGATGGTTAGTATATAGGCGTTGCCAGAACTGGTCCGAGGTAAAGGACCAACACAGTTTAAAACCATAGTGTGAAAGTGCTCCGTGGGCAGATGTAGAATAGTAGGCCGCAGGCTGGTGTGAATCACTAGTTGTTTCACGTTGGCCCAATCGTCCTCCTCCTTCAGTTTACTGGGCTGTATCTGCGGTAGAGCAGCTCGTTCTCTAGGAAGAACCCAGGGATACTGTCAGGTTGAGTCTCAGCCTGGAAGAATAATGGTGCCAAGGTAAGATCTTCCCTCTGTAACTTACGGAACTCCAACGTGGTAAGATTTGGGGGTAGTTTCAGAGGGTCTTGAGGGACAGCGGTAGTAGTAGAGTCAGCTGGTTGCGGTCGTGCAGCTTGTGCACGGGTGGTCACTAAACCGGAGGAGAAACTTCATCACTCTCTTGAACCTTTGCTGGAACATACTCAAAGATGGGATTATCCATTACAGAGGTACACACCTGGGGTTTGTCCATGACGATCAGGTTGGTCGGTTGCAGGTCTTCTGCCAAGTCGTTGCCCAGGAGAAGTTGCACTCCAGGCATGGGAAAAGGCTTTTCCCTGATGGCGACTTGGACTTCACCGGTCACGAAGGGACAATCCAGGTGGACTCTGGCGAGTGGATAAGGAGTGGTAGCAGTGAGGTCAGTGATGAAGACGGTTTCCCCGGTGTAGGTGATATTGGGCACAGCTGATTTCAATATTATTGATTAAAGAGCCGCTGTGTCCCTCAAGATCTTCAATTTGAAACGTCCCTCCGAATCTGAACCGTTGGTAGAGACAGTTCCAGGATACAGGTGTTTACTGAAGAGAGAAAGATCATTAACATGAACACCAACATTCATCACAGGTTTACCGGACTTAGGAGGAGTTTGTTTGGGTTTAGTGGATTCAGTATTACCTTTGTATTGAGACTTACCACATTTATCTATGGTATGTCCATAGAGTCTACAATATTTACAGTACAATTGTGAGCTAGCTTGATCTGTACTCACTTTTTCGTAACTGTACCAAGACTTCTTACTGGAAGGTGGTTCTGGTGTCAGCAGGTGGATGAGGCTGTAGGTGTCAGCCGACTTCGCACATTTTACGTATTTGGTCTCTTCTTTATCTGCTAAATATAAACGGACGGGAGGAGGTACACGCCTCAAGAATTCTTCAACTAGCATGAGGTTGACGAGTTCTACAAAGGTAGAGACATGTGCTGCTTCCAGCCATTTCATAAAATATCTCCTTTTGGTATTGGCAAATTCTAGAAAGGTGGTGGTACTTGCCTTTAGGTGATCACGGAATTTTCGTCGGTAGCTTTCGGTGGAGAGAAGGTAGGCGTCCAACACTGCTTGCTTCGGGGTCTGGTAGTCATTGTTAGATGCTAAAGTACTGAGGGTGACTTCAGCTCTACCTGTGAGATGTACTCTGAGAAGGGTAGTCCATTGGTCAGCAGGCCAGCTAAGTTGATTAGCTAGGGTCTCAGAGGTGGTAAAAAAGACGTCAATCTCTGTCTCTACGAACGGTGGCATTAACTTACTTGCATGGGAGACATTGAAACTTACTGGAAGACTGGCGGTAGCTTGCTGGCGTTGAGCTTGGTGTGTAGTTTCCAACTCTAGTTCTTGTGGACGACATGCTAGAGCCAGATCCGCTTGCTGTTTTTCATGTTCGCGTTGCATCTCCAGGTGACGTTGTTTTTCTTCCAGCTGTACTCGCTCACGCTCACGGAATAGGGCGGCTTCACGTTCCTGTTCTTCCTTCTTCATGGCAGCCTCTCGTTCCTTGAGGGCGGCCTCTCGTTCCTGTTCTTCTTTCTTGATGGCAGCTGCTTCCTTTTGTTGCTCCCACTCGATCTTGGCAAGTTCGAGTTTAAGTTTCATAGTGGTCAAATCATGTTTATCTGCAATAGTATAATGTTCGTGAGTGTCAGAGTCTATTACCCCTTCATCTAAAAAGTGATCCAAGAGAATGTTGTGTATCTCATTCTTGTTGGCTCCATGGGGAACATCGAGTTGATACTCATGTGCAAGAGTTTGTAATTTGGTCCTCTTGGCACGACTTAAGTTCCCTATTTCACCTGCTGGATTAATACGGAAAGCTTGGAGACGAAACATGGTGAAAATTAGCAAATAAATGTAAAACGAATATACTGTTGTGATATGGTGAATGTCAGAAACAGGACAACGTGGCAACTGGTACCTATCCTGTGGAATCGTTAACAATTAATGCTAATTTCAAGATGGTAAATGATTAAAGAATCAAGATCGCAGGAAATCTTGTACCCGGTACTCACTGTAGGAGAATAAGGGCAAGAAAATCCTACTAAGTAAGCGAAACTGAGTTTTTAAAACAAATGAAACATTTAATTGCTCCAAAAGTGAATTAGGTAGTCCAAGAATGTAGTCATACCTTGCCAAGTCTCTATAGGACATAAGCAAGTTTTTCCCACTAAATGAAATATGATACTTACAGAAATAGCGAACTTTGTGCTCTGAAAAAAAAGAAAGCTAATTTCCTACCTAAGTAAATAGCATCATCTCTGACCGACGTGTAGGGGTGCGAGTGTCAACTGGTGACGAGAACTGCTGCTGAGGTCCCAACTCAGCAACGAAGTCCGTGCTTAGAGGAACTATGGCCCTCTTTGTCCTCCTTCAGTCGGATTGCAGAAATTAGGTTCTTTGACCCGAAGACAAACCAAAGTACCAGGGTACCCAAAATGATGATCTGCTGAAAATATGAGAAATATCCTAGGGACAAAAAGGTGGTAAACACGAGTAATAACACGGAGGGAGAGATGACCAATTAAGAGAATGACTGAGGCCTACAGTCACCACGTAATCCAAAGTTGTCTCACACTCACCATATGCTACTCTCGGAATGCACAATACACACAGCACCATATGAATAATAAAATTGAATATTGAAAATATTGAAAAGCAAGTGTATTAAAGCCAAGTACGCTTACCACAAATTAACGTTCTGGTACCAGTACCTGAGTGAAGCTCCCGGACAGGCCCCCATGTATGTGACGGTAAAGAGTTGGAATGTTGACATTCGGCAGTCCTCCAATGGCAGGTGTCAATGCCTAGTCACACTTACAAAAAAAGAGACTGCTTGCCTGTTTGTCTGTGGTAAGGTAAGGGAAGACATGCAAAACACAAAGTATAAACAATGAAAAATTTAATTAACAAATCAAAATTAAAGACAATCCCTTGGCTATGTATAGTGCAAACAAACAAGTAAAAAAAAGACATAACATAAAAATGACTTGGTGAATAATTACTCTAACAATAAGACAAAAATGGTTATATAGATGCTGAGAATATGAGTGCAAGCTTAGAACCTCCATCTGATACAGGACGTATATCAGTTAGTTGTTCACAGCTAAGAGCACGAGAATATTCTGAGGAAGACGGCTGCAGCTCGCCCAGACGTCGACTCCGGTAGATGGCGTGAGAGGTGCAGGTGCAGGTGACACCAGCCAATCACAAGCAGGCAGGCGGAGTATGGTCGTTAGCTCGTTGAAGACGGGTGGTGAGCCAGCTTGTGGGGGGTGAAGGGGGTTTGCAGGGTACGTTTTGCTTCCAGGTCAAAACGTTTTGTGCTACTGGTGGACGAATCTTGAATGTAGCCTCTTGTACTTGTGATATGACGTAACTTTGATAGGGAAGAGCAGGCTCAATCTCTCTTGAAAGAGATTATCGTCACATTACACTCAGCGATAACAAGGTTACTCTCAGAGCCATCAAGGATACTCTCAGAGTCATCAAGGATAATCTCAGACCCATCAAGAATACTCTCCGAAACATCAAAGTTACTCTGAGAGACGTCTAGGATACTCTCAGAGACATGAAGGATACTCTAATATCCATGAAGGATAATCTCAGAGACATGAAGAATACTCTCAGAGACATGAAGGATACTCTCCGAGACATCAAGGATACTCTCAGAGACATGAAGCATAAACTCAGAGACTTGAAGGATACTCTCAAAACATGAAGCATACTCTGAGAGACATGAAAGATTCTCTCAGACATGAGTGATACTCTCAGACATGAATGGTACTCTCATATCCATGATCGATAATCTCAGAGATATTAAGGATTCTCTCAGACATCAAGGATACTCTCAGGGACATGAAGGATACCCTCAAAGACATGAAGGATTCTCTCAAAGACATGAAGGATACTTTCTGAGACATGAAGGATACTCTCAGAGGCATGAAAGATACTTTCTGAGACTTGAAAGATACTCTCAGAGACATCTAGGATACTCTCAGAGACATCTAGGATACTCTCAGAGACATGAAGGGTTCTCTCAGAGACATGAAGGATACTCTCAGCGACATGCAGGATACTCTCAGAGATATAAAGGATACTCTGAGAGGCATCAAGGATACTCTCATAGATATCAAGGATACTCTCATAGACATCAAGGATACTCTCAAAGACATGGCGGATGCTCTTAGAGACATGAAGGATACTCTCAGAAACATGAAGGATACTCTCAGAAACATGAAGGATACTGTCAGAGAAATGAACGATACTTCTATAGACATGAAGGATACTCTCAGAGACACGAAGGATACTCTCAGAGACACGAAGGATTCTCTAAGACCCATGAAGGAAACTCTCAGACCCATTAAGGATACTCTTGTAGACATGAAGGATACTCTCAGAAACAGGAAGGATACTGTCAGAGACATGAAGAATACTCTCAGAGACAGGAAGGATACTCTCAGGGATATGAAGAACAGTCTCAGAGATATCAACGATACTTGCAGAAATATGAAGGGTTCTCTCAGAGACATCAAGGATACACTCAAAGACATGACGGATACTATCAGAGACATGAAGGATACTCTCAAATATATCATGGATACTCTCAGAGACATGAAAGATACTCTCAGAGACATGAAGGATACTGTCAGAGAAATGAAGGATACTCTCATTGACATATAGGATACTCTCAGAGACATGAACGACACTCTAAGAGACATCAAGGATACTGTCAGAGACATCAAGGATACTCTCAGAGTCATTAAGGATACTCTCAGACCCATCACGGATACTCTCCGAGACTTCAAGGATAATCGAAGAGATATCACGGATACTCTCAGAGACATCAAGGATACTCTCAAAAACATGACGGATACTATCAGAGACATGAGAGATACTCTTAAATATATCAAGGATACTCTCAGAGACATGAAAGATACTCTCAGAGACATGTAAGATACTGTCAAAGAAATGATGGATACTCTCATAGACATAAAGGATACTCTCAGAGACACTAAGGATGCTCTCAGAGACATGAACAACACTCTCAGAGACATCAAGGATACTCTCAGAGACATGAAGGATACTCTAAAAGACATGAACGACACTCTAAGAGACATCAAGGATACTCTCAGAGACATGATGAATACTCCCGGAGACTTGATGAATAATTTCAGAGTCATCAACGATACTCTCAGAGACATCAAGGATACTCTCAGAGTCATCAAGGATACTCTCAGACCCATCACGGATACTCTCCGAGACATTAAGGATACTCTCAGAGACATGAAGGATTTTCTCAAAGACGTGAAGGATACTTTCAGAGAAATGAGGGATGCTCTCAAAGACATGAGGGATACTCTCAGAAACATCAAGGACACTCTCAGGGACATGAAGGATACTCGCAGAGATACGGAGGATACTCTCAAAGACATGAAGGATACTCTCAGGTACATGAAGGACACTTTCAGAGACGTGAAGGACACTCTCAGAGACATCAAGGATACTTGAAGAGACATCAAGGATACCCTTAGAGACATAAGGGATGCCCTCAGAGACATGAAATATACTCTCAGACCCAAGAAGGATACTCTTAGAGACATGAAGGATACTGTCATAGATATGAGGGATACTCTCAGAGACATGAAGGATACTCTTAGAGACATGAAGGATACTCCCAGAGACATGAAGGATACTCCCAGAGACATAAGTCATATTCTTAAAGACGTGAAGGATTCTTTCAGAGATAAGAAGGATACTATCGGAGACTTGAAGGATACTCTCAGAGTCATCAAGGATACACTCAGGGACATCAAGGATACTCTCAGAGACAACAAGGATACTTTCAGAGGTATTTACGACACCCTCAGAGACATCAAGGAAACGCTCAGAGACATCATGGATACTCTCAGAGATGTGAAAGACACTCTCTGAGATATGAGGATACTCCCAGAGACATGATAGATACTCTCGGAGACATCCAGGACACGCTCAGAGACATGAGGCATACTCCTAGAGACATGAAAGATACTCTCAGAGATATGAAGGATACTCTCGGAGACTTGAAGGATTCGCTCAGAGTCGTCAAGGATACACTCAGCAATAACAAGGATATTCTCAGAGCCATCAAGGATACTCTCAGAGTCTTCAAGGATACTCTCAGACCCCATCAAGGATACTCTCCGAAACATCAAGGATACTCTGAGAGACATCTAGGATACTCTCAGAGAAATGAAGGATACTCTCAGAGACATGAAGGATATTCTCAGACATGAAGGATACTCTAATATCCTTGAAATATAATCTCAGAGACATGAACGATACTCTCCGAGACATCAAGGATACTCTCAGAGACATGAAAGATAGTCTCAGAGACATGGCGGATGCTTTTAGAGACATGAAGGATACTCACAGAAACATGAAGGATACTGTCAGAGACATAAAGGATACTCACAGAGACATGAAGGACACTCTCAGAAACATCAAGAATACTCGCAGAGATATCGAAGATACTCTCAAAGACATGACGGATACTATCAGAGACATGAATGATACTCTCATATATATCAAGGATACTCTCAGAGACACGAACGACACTCTCAGAGACATCAAAGATACTCTCAGAGACATGAACGACACTCTCAGAGACATCAAAGATACTCTCAGAGACATGAAGGATACTCTCAGTGACATGAACGACACTCTCAGAGACATCAAAGATACTCTCAGAGACATGAAGCATAAACTCAGAGACTTGAAGGATACTCTCAAAACATGAAGCATACTCTGAGAGACATGAAAGATTCTCTCAGACATGAGTGATACTCTCAGACATGAATGGTACTCTCATATCCATGATGGATAATCTCAGAGATATTAAGGATTCTCTCAGACATCAAGGATACTCTCAGGGACATGAAGGATACCCTCAAAGACATGAAGGATTCTCTCAAAGACATGAAGGATACTTTCTGAGACATGAAGGATACTCTCAGAGGCATGAAAGATACTTTCTGAGACTTGAAAGATACTCTCAGAGACATCTAGGATACTCTCAGAGACATCTAGGATACTCTCAGAGACATGAAGGGTTCTCTCAGTGACATGAAGGATACTCTCAGCGACATGCAGGATACTCTCAGAGATATAAAGGATACTCTGAGAGGCATAAAGGATACTCTCATAGATATCAAGGATACTCTCATAGACATCAAGAATACTCTCAAAGACATGGCGGATGCTCTTAGAGACATGAAGGATACTCTCAGAAACATGAAGGATACTCTCAGAAACATGAAGGATACTGTCAGAGAAATGAAGGATACATCTATAGACATGAAGGATACTCTCAGAGACACGAAGGATACTCTCAGAGACACGAAGGATTCTCTAAGACCCATGAAGGAAACTCTCAGACCCATTAAGGATACTCTTGTAGACATGAAGGATACTCTCAGAAACAGGAAGGATACTGTCAGAGACATGAAGAATACTCTCAGAGACAGGAAGGATACTCTCAGGGATATGAAGAACACTCTCAGAGATATCAAGGATACTTGCAGAGATATGAAGGGTTCTCTCAGAGACATCAAAGGATACACTCAAAGACATGACGGATACTATCAGAGACATGAAGGATACTCTCAAATATATCATGGATACTCTCAGAGACATGAAAGATACTCTCAGAGACATGAAGGATACTGTCAGAGAAATGAAGGATACTCTCATTGACATAAAGGATACTCTCAGAGACATGAACGACACTCTAAGAGACATCAAGGATACTGTCAGAGACATCAAGGATACTTTCAGAGACATCAAGGATACTCTCAGAGTCATTAAGGATAATCTCAGACCCATCACGGATACTCTCCGAGACATCAAGGATAATCGCAGAGATATCACGGATACTCTCAGAGACATGAAGGACACTCTCAGAGACATCAAGGATAATCGCAGAGATATCAAGGATACTCTCAGAGACATCAAGGATACTCTCAAAAACATGACGGATACTATCAGAGACATGAGAGATACTCACAGAGACATGTAAGATACTGTCAAAGAAATGAAGGATACTCTCATAGACATAAAGGATACTCTCAGAGACACTAAGGATGATCTCAGAGACATGAACGACACTCTCAGAGACATGAAGGATACTCTAAAAGACATGAACGACACTCTAAGAGACATCAAGGATACTCTCAGAGACATGATGAATACTCCCGGAGACTTGATGGATAGTTTCAGAGTCATCAACGATACTCTCAGAGACATCAAGGATACTCTCAGAGTCATCAAGGATACTCTCAGACTCATCACGGATACTCTCCGAGACATCAAGGATACTCTCAGAGACATGAAGGATTTTCTCAAAGACGTGAAGGATACTTTCAGAGAAATGAGGGATGCTCTCAAAGACATGAGGGATACTCTCAGAGACATCAAGGACACTCTCAGGGACATGAAGGATACGCGCAGAGATACGGAGGATACTCTCAGAGACATGAAGGATACTCTCAGGTACATGAAGGACACTTTCAGAGACGTGAAGGACACTCTCAGAGACATCAAGGATACTTGCAGAGACATCAAGGATACCCTCAGAGACATGAGGGATGTCCTCAGAGACATGAAATATACTCTCAGACCCAAGAAGGATTCTCTTAGAGACATGAAGGATACTGTCATAGATATGAGGGATACTCTCAGAGACATGAAGGATACTCTTAGAGACATGAAGGATACTCCCAGAGACATGAGGGATACTCCCAGAGACATAAGTCATATTCTTAAAGACGTGAATTATTCTTTCAGAGATAAGAAGGATACTCTCGGAGACTTGAAGGATACTCTCAGAGTCATCAAGGATACACACAGAGACATCAAGGATACTCTCAGAGACATCAAGGAAACGCTCAGAGACATCATGGATACTCTCAGAGATGTGAAAGATACTCTCTGAGATATGAGGATACTCCCAGAGACTTGAAGGATACGCTCAGAGTCATCAAGGATACACTCAGCAATAACAAGGATACTCTCAGAGCCATCAAGGATACTCTCAGAGGCATTAAGGATACTCTCAGACCCCATCAAGGATACTCTCCGAAACATCAAGGATACTCTGAGAGACATCTAGGATACTCTCAGAGAAATGAAGGATACTCTCAGAGACATGAAGGATATTCTCAGACATGAAGGATACTCTAATATCCTTGAAATATAATCTCAGAGACATGAACAATACTCTCCGAGACATCAAGGATACTCTCAGAGACATGAAAGATAGTCTCAGAGACATGGTGGATGCTCTTAGAGACATGAAGGATACTCACAGAAACATGAAGGATACTGTCAGAGACATAAAGGATACTCACAGAGACATGAAGGACACTCTCAGAAACATCAAGAATACTCGCAGAGATATCGAAGATACTCTCAAAGACATGACGGATACTATCAGAGACATGAATGATACTCTCATATATATCAAGGATACTCTCAGAGACACGAACGACACTCTCAGAGACATCAAAGATACTCTCAGAGACATGAACGACACTCTCAGAGACATCAAAGATACTCTCAGAGACATTAAGGATACTCTCAGTGACATGAACGACACTCTCAGAGACATCAAGAATACTCTCAGAGACATGTAGGATACTCTCAGAGCCATCAACGGTTCTCTCAGAGTCATCAAGGATACCCCTTAGACCCATCACGGATACTTTCCGAGACATCAAGGATACTCTGAGAGACATCTAGGATACTCTGAGACACATGAAGGATACTCTCAGAGACATGAAGGATACTCTCATTGATAGGAAGGATACTCTCAGAGTCATGAAGGACACTCTCATAGACATCAAGGGTACTCTCACACCCATGAAGGACACTCTCATAGACATCGAGGGCACTCTCACACCCATGAAGTATACTCTCAGTCCCTATGAAGTATACTCACATAGACATGAAGGATACTCTCAAATGCATGAAGTATATTCTCAAAGATATGAAGGATACTGTCAGCGTCATCAAGGATACTCTAAGAGACTTGAAGGATACGCTCAGACCACATGAAGCATACTCTCAGAGACATGACATATACTCTCAAACACATGATGGATAATCTCAAAGACATGAAGGATACTCTCACAGACATTAAGGATTCTCACAGACCTATGAAAAATACTCTCAGACCCCATGAAAGTTACTCTCAGACCCCATGAAGTATACTCATATAGACATCAAGGATACTCACAAAGACATGGCGGATGCTCTTGGAGACATGAAAGATGTCTTTGACATCCTTCATGTGTCTATGAAGGACATGAATGATACTCTCATATCCATGATGGATAATCTCAGAGATATTAAGGATTCTCTCAGACATTAAGGATACTTTCTGAAACACGAAGGATACTCTCAGAGACATGAAGGAAACTTTCCGAGATATGAAGGATACTCTCAGAGACATCTAGGACCCAGAGACATGAAGGGTACTCTCAGAGACATGAAGGACTCTCTCAGAGATATAGTGGATGCTCTTAGAGACGTGAAGGATACTCTCAGAAACATTGAAGGATAAAGTCAGAGACATGAAAGATACTCTCAGAGACATGGTGGATGCTCTTAGAGACGTGAAGGATACTCTCAGAAACATTGAACGATAAAGTCAGAGACATGAAGGATACTCTCAGAGAAATAAAGGTTACTCTCAGAGACATTAAGGACACTCTCAGAAACATGAAGGATACTGTTAGAGAAATGAACGATACTCTCAGGGTCATCAAGGATACTCTCAGAGAGATAAAGGATACGCTCAGACCACATGAAGGATACTCTCAGAGACATGACAGTTACTCTCAAACACATGAAGGATAATGTCAAAGACATGAAGGATACTCTCAGAGACATGAAGGGTACTCTCAGAGACATGAAGGATTTTCTCATCGACATGAAAGATATTCCCAGGTACATGAAGGATACTCCCAAAAACATGATGGATACTCTCATAGACATGAAGAATACTTACAGAGACATGAAGGATACTGTCAGAGATATGAAGGATACTCTCAGACCCATGAAGGATTCTCTCAGAGACTTAACAGATACTCTCAAAGACATGAAGTATACTCTCAAAGTCATCACTGATACTCTCAGAGACATCAAGGATAAGCCCCAACAACATCTAGGATACTCTCACAGACATGAAGGGTACTCTCAGAGATATGAAGGATAATCTCAGCGACATGCAGGATACTTTCAGAGATATAAAGGATACTCTCAGAGATATCAAGGATACTCTCAGAGACATGAAAGATACTCGCAAAGACTTGGCGGATGCTCTTAGAGACATGAAGGATACTCTCAGAGACATGAAGGATACTCTCAGAGAAATGAAGGATACTCTAAGAGACATGAAGGACCCTCTCAGAAACATGAAGGATACTCTCAGAGTCATGAAGGATACTCTCAGAGACATGTAGGATACTGTCAGAGAAATGAAGGATACTCTCATAGACATAAAGGATACTCTCAGAGACACGAAGGATTCTCTCATAGACATAAAGGATACTCTCAGAGACACGAAGGATACTCTCAGAGACATCAAGAATGCTTGCAGAGATATCAAGGATACTCTCAAAGACATCAAGGATTCTCTCAAAGACATGAGGGATACTATCAGAGACATGAAGGATACTCTCAAATATATCAAGGATACTCTCAGAAACATGAAAGATACTCTCAGAGACATGAAGGATACTCTCTTACCCATAAAGAATACTCACAGACCCAATTAGGATACTCTCAGAGACATCAAGGACACTCTCAGAGAATTGAATGATTCTCCCAAAGACTTGAAGGATACTCTCAGAGAAACGAAGAATACTCTCAGAGACATGAAGGATACTCTCAGAGAAACGAAGAATACTCTCAGAGACATGAAGGATACTCTCGAATATATCAAGGATACTCTCAGAGACATGACAGATACTCTCAGTGACATGAAGGATACTCTCGAATATATCAAGGATACTCTCAGAGACATGACAGATACTCTCAGAGACATGAAGGATACTGTCAGAGAAATGAAGGATACCCTCATAGACATAAAGGATACTCTCAGAGACATGAACGACACTCACAGAGACATCAAGGATACTCTCAGAGACATCAAGGATACTCTCAGAGACCTGAAGGATACTTTCAGTGACATGAAAAAGACCCTCAGCGTCATCAACGATACTTCTCAGAGACATCAAGGATAAGCCCCAACAACATCTAGGATACACTCACAGACATGTAGGGTACTCTCAGAGACATGAAGGAAAATCTCAGCGACATGCAGGATACTTTCAGAGATATAAAGGATACTCTCAGAGATATCAAGGATACTCTCAGAGACATGAAAGATACTCGCAAAGACTTGGCGGATGCTCTTAGAGACATGAAGGATACTCTCAGAGACATGAAGGATACTCTCAGAGAAATGAAGGATACTCTAAGAGATATGAAGGACCCTCTCAGAAACATGAAGGATACTCTCAGAGTCGTGAAGGATACTCTCAGAGACACGAAGGATACTCTCATAGACATAAAGGATACTCTCAGAGACACGAAGGATACTCTCAGAGACATCAAGAATGCTCGCAGAGATATCAAGGATACTCTCAAAGACATCAAGGATTCTCTCAAAGACATGAGGGATACTATCAGAGACATGAAGGATACTCTCAAATATATCAAGGATACACTCAGAAACATGAAAGATACTCTCAGAGACATGAAGGATACTCTCTTACCCATAAAGAATACTCACAGACCCAATTAGGATACTCTCAGAGACATGAAGGATACTCTCAGAGACATGAAGGATACTGACAGAGAAATGAAGGATACCCTCATAGACATAAAGGATACTCTCAGAGACATGAACGACAGTCACAGAGACATCAAGGATACTCTCAGAGACATCAAGGATACTCTCAGAGACCTGAAGGATACTTTCAGTGACATGAAAAAGACCCTCAGCGTCATCAACGATACTTCTCAGAGACATCAAGGATACTCTCAGAGTCATCAAGGATACCATCAGACCCATCACGGATACTCTCCGAGACATCAAGGATAATCTGAGAGACATCTTGGATACTCTCAGAGACATGAAGGATACTCTCAGAGACATGAAGATCTTGAGGTTATCTTGAGATGATTTCGGGGCTTTAGTGTCCCGCGGCCCGGTCCTTGACCAGGCCTCCACCCGCAGGAAGCAGCCCGTGACATCTGACTAACACCCAGGTACCTATTTTACTGCTAGGTAACAGGGGCATAGGGTGAAAGAAAACTCTGCCCATTGTTTCTCGCCGGCGCCTGGGATCGAACCCAGGACCACAGGATCACAAGTCCAGTTGCTCTCCGCTCGGCCGACCGGCTCCTCGGTAGGCCGGGGAGTACCCTCCCGGAGACGATACTCTCATAGATAGGAAGGATTCTCGGGCAGAGTCATGAAGGATACTCTCAGAGACGTCAAGGGTACTCTCAGACCCATGAAGTATACTCTCAGTCCTTATGAAGTATACTCGCATAAACATGAAGGATGCTCTCAAATGCATGAAGTATATTCTCATAGATATGAAGGATACTCTCAGCGTCATCAGGATACTCTCAGAGACATGAAGGATACGCTCAGACCACATGAAAGATACTCTCAGAGACATGACAGATACTCTCAAACACATGAAGGATAATATCAAATACATGAAGGATACTCTCAGGGACATGAAGGATACTCTCAGAGACATGAAGGATACTCTCAGACCCATGAAGGATAATCTCAGATCCATAACGGATACTCTCAGAGTTATCAAGAATATTCTCGGAGAAAGCAAGGATACTCTCAAAGACATGAAGGATACTTTCTGAGACATGAGGATGCTTTCTGAGACATGAAGGATGCTCTCAAAGACATAATGGATACTCTCAAAGATATCAAGGATACTCTCAGGGACATGAAGGATACTCTCAAGGACATGAAGGATACTCTCAGGGACATCAAGGATTCTCTCGGAGGCATGAAGGATACTCTAAGACCTATCAAGGATACTCTCTTACCCATAAAAAATACTCATAGACCAAATTAGGATACTCTCAGAGACATCAAGGACACTCTCAGAGAATTGAAGGATTCTCCCAAAGACATGAAGGATATTCTCAGAGAAACGAAAGGATACTCTTAGAAACAATAAGGATTCTCTAAGACCATGAAGGAAACTTTCAGACCAATAAAGGATACTCCTATAGACATGAAGGATACCTTAAACATGAAAGATACTGTCAGAGAAATGAAGGATACTCTCAAAGACATGAAGATACTCTCAAAGACATGAAAGATACTCTCAGTGACATAAGGATACTTCAGAGACATCATGGATACACTCAGAGATATGAAAGATACTCTCTGAGACATGAGGATACTCCCAGAGACTTGAAAGATACTCTCAGAGACTTGTAGGATACTCTCGGAGACTTGAAAGGATACTCTCGGAGACATCCAGGACACGCTCAACAGACAAGAGGATACTCCTAGAGACATGAAGGATACTCTCAGAGATATGAAAGATACTCTTGGAAAACTGAAGGATACTCTCGAGTCATCAAGGATACACTCAGAGATAACAAGGATACTCTCAGAACCCATTAAGGATACCCCCGTAACATCCAGGATACTCTGAGAGACATCTAGGATACTCTCAGGGAAATGAAAGGATACTCTCAGAGACATGAAAGATATTCTCAGACATGAAGGATTACTCTAAATCCATGAAGGATAAGCTCAGAGACATGAAAGATACTCTCCGAGACATCAAGGATACCCTCTGAGATATGAGGATACTCCCATAGACTTGAAAGATCCTCTCAGGAGACTTGAAGGATACTCTCGGAACATCCAGGACACGCTCAGAGACATGAAGCATACTCTCAGAGACATAAAAGATACTCTCAGACGTGAATGATATTCTCAGACATGAATGATACTCTCATATCCATTATGGAAATTCAGAGATATTAAGGGATTCTCTCAGACATTACGGATACTCTTAGGGGCAGGAAGGATACTCTCAGAGATTAAAGGATTACTCTCAGAGACATCAAGGATACTCTCAGAGACATGAAGGATACTCCAGAAGAGAAACGAAGGATACTCTCAGAGATATAAAGGATACTCTCAGAGACATCAAGGAT
>WNGS01001712.1:217695-230699 GCA_020271785.1 Procambarus virginalis
AGAGATTATAAAAGTGATACATTGGAACTATTGCCTATGTATGTTAGATTGTTAAGCAATTATTTGAAGAGCGTGAATGGACTGTAATAATAATTTACTGAGAATTAAAATCCTCAAACTTCAATATTGGGTTATTACTAGAAATTAATATATATCTAGGAAGTAGTGTGGTTCGTCACCAGTTCATTATAGATGTTAGTAAAGATTATAGAACAGAAATTGAATGTAGATTCTAATTATTATAATATAATAAATAATCATTTCTATGAAATATTGTCCAATCATAGGAAATAATAGGTGCAAACGTATTGACCATTGAGCAGAAAATTTTTTATTTATGGTACTCCTCTTGAATATTATATACATAACAAAATACATATTAGAAATAATAATGATAAGGGTCAAATATTTTACGAAATAAGAGATAAGGCTTTGCTGTAAGAATTTGATTTGAGTGTTGCCGCCGGAGGCGGCTAGTTTATTGTGCACCCTATACCCATCCTGTGAGCGTTAGCGCAAAAAGCATTACAGAGGGCACAAAACGTCTTTATCAGACCTCATCTTAGATTATTACATAATCAATTTCATCTATCCTTCACACCTTATAGTTACAATGTCATCTAGTTACAGGGAAAGTGCTATTTCAAGAGCTATACATTTACAGTAAGTCATTATACATTTATGGTAGGTCTTATCGCTAATACATAATAGTTTCACCAATGGAGATAGTGATAGGGTAGCTTCTGTTTATTATTAGTCTTCACAATTCACTACTTGTTTCTTCATCTCATATGTCGTTTATCTACTGGAAGCGAAATATGGATACAGTGCAAGGATTTCAGGTAATTTATCCATGGTAATAAGATAGGTTGTCATATCATACAGAGTGAGCTTAGATTTATCTCTAAAAGGCTCAAATTTACTACAATCCAAGATATAGTGTTCGAGTATGTGTCTCTGTCTTAGTCCACACACTTTACACTTTACTTCATCTAGATCCCTATACAAGCCTAACTGCCAGAGATACTTGTAGCCAAGTCTTATACGAGCTGTGACAACATCTGTTAGTCTACTTACTTTGTTATTTGCCCCATACACATGTTCTACTTCACACATTTCAGACTTCACTAAACCCGTTTCACTACTCGTAGCCGTGATCACATCGTCCAAATAAAGGAAGAAACATCAGTGTTGAATATCGTAGGTGAAGGAAGGAGTGCTTGGTTCGTCCTCGTCTACACGCTGTAATCATGGAAAATTAGTAACATTTGACAAGGCTAGAAAATTATTCCACTATTCACTGAAATTGGAGAATAACGTTGACAGAAACTAACGTTGTGTTTGTGGTCGGCGGATGTTATAACGACAGGCTACCCACAGTAATAAACTATAGAATGAAGCATCAAACTACAATGTATACTTAACAATGGCATGTTGGAACACTTAGGCCTGCCGATATCACGTTTGCTGGTCCCTGACGTTCACTGCTGTGGACTATTAATTGAGGGACGTGACTATCTTCGTAGACGTGTAATTAAACAGTAACTGACGCTGTACGACCACGTGATCTTGATGTAAAGGCTACCGCTTGCAGAGGCGCATGTGCTCATGCGGAACCGTATGCTTGAAGAACGTCTCCCTCATGCCCCGATGCCCAATAACGCATGCGTAGAGACGCTCATAGCGATCCCGGACTTAAACCAATTTGGTTTACTATTAACTATTTGATGAAATGAAGGAGTACAATTTAAACCATCATCACCATGGGACAAGGAGTGGACTCCCCACCTGGCATCGGCATCTCCGATTCCAAACTGGAAGTCTTTCACGACTTCATGTACCTGGGCTCCACAATCTCTGACTCCCTCTCTCTTGATACGGAGCTAAACAAACGCATCGGTAAGGCATCTACTACCATGTCCAGACTGACAAAGAGAGTGTGGGCCAACAATAGGCTGACTGAGTATACAAAGATTCAGGTTTACAAAGCCTGTGTCCTGAGCACTCTCCTTTATGGCAATGAGTCTTGGACATTCCGCGCCCGTCAGGAAAGACAGCTGAATGCCTACCACATGCGCTGCCTTCGACACATCTTGGACATCACCTGGCAGGACAAGGTGACAAACAACAACGTCCTGAGGAGAGCAAGAATCACCAGCATGTACACAATGCTGAAACAGAGACGAATGCGCTGGCTCGGGCACGTTGTGCGAATGGGCGATGGCAGGATCCCCAAGGATCCCCTGTATGGAGAGCTGATGCAGGGAAAGCGTCCAACAGGCAAGCCCCAGCTACGGTACAAAGACGTATGCAAGAGGGACCTGAAAGCCATGGACGTCGATCTTGCTATGTGGGAGACACTGGCTGCAGACCGTTCAGCCCGGGGGCAGTCTGTTCAAAGACGTCTCTCCAAGTTCGAGGAGTCACTCGCCAAGAAATCGGAGGCAAAGAGACAGAGAAGGAAAGCCGGTAGCCAGGAAGGCAGACCAAAATCGGACTTCGTTTGTGCTCAGTGTGGGATGGACTGCCACTCTCGGATTGGCCTCATCAGTCACACCAGACGCTGCACCAGGATTGACAACCAGAGCGCAACTCCATAGTCTCCCGAGACTGAAGGATGCCTACTATATAGTGTTAGTAATTACTATGGGTTAACACAATAATCATGTATTAGAGTTGTAAAATTTCCAACAACCAGTGATGACAGGAGAGAAGGTAAGATAATACCAGTGATGACAGGAAAGAAGGTAAGATAATACCAGTGATGACAGGAGAGACGGTAAGATAATACAAGTGATGACAGGAGGGATGGTAAGATAATATTAGTGATGACAGGAGAGAAGGTAAGATAATACAAGTGATGATAGGAGAGTAGGTAAGATAATACCAGTGATGAGAGAAAAGTAGGTAAGATATTACCATTGATGACAGGAGAGAAGGTAAGATAAGACCAGTGATGACAGGAGAGGCGGTAAGATAATACAAGTGATGACAGGAGGGATGGTAAGATAATATTAGTGATGACAGGAGAGAAGGTAATATGATACCAGTGATGGCAGGAGAGTAGGTAAGATAATACCAGTGATGACAGGAGAGATGGTAAGATTAAACCAGTGATGACAATAAAGTAGGTAAGATGAAACCAGTGATGACAATGGAGTAGGTAAGATACCTCAGTATATATTACGTATTGGCAATGTATGTTTAATACATATTATGTTTCAGTACCAAAGGAATGCGACCATGTGTTTGTGGATATATGGAAAAGTGTAGTAAATAGCAGAAGCCTAATGTCCTTTAGCTTGGAAAACACCATGATGGGCTTATTGTATAGAATGCTTCGTATTACTTTATAAGACGCATTATGTGCATTATGATGTAGAGCGCATTCATTTATATACCAACTGAATAACGAGCACGTATACTGTGATATAATCATTTCGTTACTGTTTATTGCATTGTCCTCCTGTAATGTTAGTAATTTATATTCTGATACTGTGAGAGTTATACCACAGAGGCAAGGTTTTGGTATATATGTTGGTATATGTAACTTTACTTTATTTCACGTACACTTATGTATAACAGCTGGCCGATAATGTCTTGAAATCTTCCCTTAACCACCCCCTCCCCTCTCACCCCCCTTGCATACCGTCTCCCTGCCAGTGTTACCATGTCTTGCTAATATGAATTCCCTGTTGACTTATTTGTATATCATGATATAATCCTGTATGTATTGAATTAGTGATATGAATTCTACTGTATATATAACTCAGTTATATGGGTAGTAGAAAAGGGTTCTCAGGGGTGACTTTGTCTTGTACCATACATGACACTGACCTGGAATCTTGAAATGCTTTCAACCCATTAATGTGCACAACTAAAACTTTGGAAGGGTCCTGCAGACTTTTAATTTTATAAGTTAACTCAGAGCGTCTGCAAACAACTTCAAAAGGACCTTCAAAATGATGAGCTAAACCAGCCTCTACTCTGGATTTCAAAACAAGAACAAGATCACCTGGCTGGAAACATCTCAACTTCACCCTGAACTTCTTGTCATGGTGTTGTTTCGTCTTAAACTGCAACTTCTTCAGGTGCTCACTGTTATGATCCCAGGTAGCCGAAAAACGAGTCTTCCCTTTGAGAATTATTCTATCAACCCTGACCTGACTAGGAGGTCGGAGATATACAGACATGAAGATTCATATGTAAAAATAAATTAAGTAAATTTTACAGAGAGTTTAAGAATGTGGGCAGTAAATAAGAAAATAGATAAATGACTCGTTATGAGATGTGGATAATTTGCTAGAGGCGTGAGGCTCGCTTCGGGAGGGCTATGACCCTACTTGAGTACCAGACATCGTGAGGGGAAGCTGCGCTCCAGTTGAGCTCCCATTGGAGAGGATCCCCTGTGTGATATACCTTCAAGAGGAAGGACGTGTGCAGACGTTCCAGCTGTGGAATCGAGTTGGGAACGTGAGGTCTCAAGTCCTGGACGGCAAGGAGAGTTTGTTAAGCCGCCCAGAGACATTATCGTGGGCCGTGGGAACGCCCTGATCAGACTCCGTCAGAGGAAGAGCGTCCTCGACTAGACAATCTGTGGTAAGCACGATTTTAAGCCAGTTCATAGTGATTACTTGTAGTTGGTTGTGCGCCTAGCGACAGTAGCGAATGTTTATTGATAAGTTAGACATGTTTTGGTAAGGCAGAAGGCCTAAAATAAGAGAGTGGAGATGGAGGAACGTCCTGGAGGACGGAGCGACGTCCGTCTCCTCTGAGTGCTGGCAGATGACTTAGGGAGCACAGCTCCTGGTGGGGTTGCTGTCTCGAGGCCTGCCTGGCCGAGTGGAGCATGGACCAGCCCAAACAGGGGAGTCCATTCTCACAGTATGTAGAGAGCAGATAGATGTTGGATGCAAACATATTGTGTGGATTATTTCGTCTATGTGTTTATAAGGAAATGTTTTTATTGGCGTGTCAATGGGTTGCAGGTTTGTCTTTGGAAAAAGTTGCTGAGTGGACTTTGAGCCAGTAGAGTGAGTTAGTAGAAGAGACTCCAAGACTGTTGAAGGAGTAGTGTGCTCTGAGGAAGAGTAGCCCCACAGTGAAGAGTAGAACCTCGAACTGTGAGGAGAAGCAGTGAGGAGGAGTGTCACGTGCTTCTGGAGTGTCAGTGGTGAAGCACCATTGTTGCTCAAGGAAAACTTCACGGTGTAGCAGCCTGGAAGAGCTGCGGAGGATCCTGGTAGTTAAACCCGGAAGAACCTGAAGATGCCAGGGTAGTGAACTTCCAGATGTGGAAGGGAAGTTCTGGTTGATTTCTTGTAGGGTGTTGGTAGAGTGTTTAGTTGTCATTAGCGTGCAACACGCAGTGAAAGTGAGTGATTGTTTGCCATTTTTGTGCCAAGGAGTACTTATGCTGACGTACAGAGTTACAGTCGTAGGCTGGATTACCTGCAGAGACATACATGTGTTCTAGGACTGATAGGGTGATCGATTGATCATTGTTGTATATCACTGAACATTTATACTAATATTTGTGTTATTTTAGCCATACACTGTTTTTTTTGTATGTGTTTATAGAAATATATATTCTCTTGCTGATAGTGCAACATTGTGTTATAAGACTTGACCTACTTGAGGAGGTTGGTAGTATTAGGTGGTGAATCAGGAGATAGGATACCACTTGATAAGCAGATGATAGAGTTCTGATGGTGTTGGAGTGCAACCTGACTGAAATAGCATAGAGTGTAGGATTCATTATAATTATATGTGTGTATGTATTGTGTATGTGCTTTGTCCAGTAAATGAATTCAAATTTGCTGGTGTTTGCCCTTGTCTTAGTGAGACTTCCCAGGAAGTAGGAAAGAAGGAGAGAGAGAGAGAGAGAGAAAGAACCAAGAACCACAGCTGTCGACAGGGTAGAACGGAAAACTAATAAGTCAAAGGGGATTAAGGAGATTATATCACATAAGGAGAGAGTGGGGAATCACAGTGGCTAGAGTGGGTGTGTGCACGTGACAACGAGGCTAAGTATTGGAACCGCATCCCCTAAACGTGTGACGTTGAGCCCCTCTCCAAGAGTCAGAAGCGCCTAGGGTGATCTCCTGGTAAGGTATGGGCACTCTAACGAGTTTTGGGTTGGGTTGTCCATAAAGATCAACGTCAACACCAACCACAATAGTAATTGGGGGCCTGTGTCCGGGAGAAGGAACTGACACACCCACACCCTGTCCAAGAGTGGATTCGTAAACCCCTTGTTGAAATAGATAAACTGTGTGACCGCAGGTGTATATTCTCTCTCTTGGGAAGACTCACAGGAAAAGATGGATGGCGTTTGTGGAGTCAGGCAAGCCTGAGGACTTGGAAGGTTGTACCAGGGATCAATTAAAACAAATAGCAGAAAAATGTGGCATCAGGTTGAAAGCATCTAAAGTAGCTGGGATGAAGGATGAGATCCTGAGGCAGTTAAGAGCCAAAAGTGAAGCGGCAGAACAAGGAGCCCAGAAAGAAGCTGAAAGTGGAAAGGAGGATGATGGGCAGGATGAAGTGAGATCCCAGGGATCGAGTAGGAGCAGCAAGAGTAGCCGCAGTAGCAGAAGTAGCCGGAATAGGAGCTTGGAGAGATTTCAGCTAGAACTCCAGATGCAGCGTGAGGACAAGGAGAGACAGTTCCAGCTGGAAAAGATGAAATTGGAACTCCAGATGAAAAATGAAGCCGAGAGGGAAATAGAAAAGACCAGACTGGAGTTAGAAAAAGAGAACACCAGGCTAGAGGTGGAGAAAGAAAAAGAGAAAACAAAACAAATACAGATAGAAGCGAATAGAACCTTGGCTGAGCAAAGGATCGAACATGTGTTGCCAGATAGCACCACCCAGGTATCACACTCACCAGATGTTAGGGTTAGGGAGAAGGACATTCCCTTGTTTGTTCCCGTAGAGGCAGAGAGCTTTTTTGAGCACTTTGAAAAGGAAGCCAGCATAAAGGAGTGGCCTCAGGAGGAATGGGCCCAGCTGGTCCAGTTAAGATTGACCGGTGCAGCCAGGAAGGCATACAACCAATTGTCTCTGGAAGAGTGCCAGGATTATGCCACAGTAAAGAGCAGCATACTGCGCTTGTTTCAGCTAACCCCAGAAGCTTATAAGAAGCGCTTCAGAGGTTGGAGATTGGAGCATGTACTTTTGCTGAGATAGCAAGGGATCTGGAAAGACGATTCCAGAAAAGGATTGAGGCTGCCGGAGTTAGATCTTACGCTGACCTGAAGCAATTGATGGTCATGGAAAAGTTCTTAGAAATGATGCATCCCGAAACAAAGTTCAAAAACCAAGAAGCGGGGGTAAAGGAGGTGAAAGATGCCGCAGATAGAGCAGATATGATTACTGAAGCATACAAGAGCTTGAGGGAAAACAGAGTGAGAAGCGAGGCGAGACGCAGCAATAGCAGACCCGGTAGAGTCTGGGGAAGAAGAAGATTTGGGGGGTAGACAAGCAGACAAGCTAGTTTTAAGCCCCAGGAAGGAAAGTAGCCGAGTCTGCCTGCTGGAGGTAAGCAGGAAAATAAAAATGTGCAGAGGAGACACGAGTCCAATGAAGCTCCACAGAGTACGAGTAGTATATCTGGCCCGAGGAACTCCAATATGAGTGGGCAGAGTCTGAGCTACTCGGGGGCGTATAGGAGAGATTTCTCCCAAATAAGGTGCTACAAGTGCAACAGATCGGGTCACATGATGCGCGATTGTCGGCAGGGCAAGAGAGTCGTGACCCTGACCGCGTGTGATCCCTGAAAGAAGTACGTTGATATACAACAAGACAAACCACAGAAGGTAGATTTGACGAACGAGTGGTATAGGCCGTTTATTAGTAAGGGTTGAGTCGGCATTCCACTAAATTTCACTCTCAGAGTCATCAACGATACTCTCGGAGACATCATGGATACTCTCAGAGTCATCAAGGATACTCTCAGACCCATCACGGATACTCTCCGAGACATCAAGGATACTCTCAGAGACATGAAGGATTTTCTAAAAGACGGGAAGGATACTTTCAGAGACATGAGGGATACTCTCAGAGACATCAAGGACACTCTCAGGGACATGAAGGATGCTCGCAGAGATAAGGAGGATACTCCCAAAAACATGAAGGATAGTCGGAGAGACATGAATGGTACTCTCAGATACATGAAGGATACTTTCTGAGACGTGAAGGACACTCTCAGAGACTTCAAGGATAGTCTCAGAGACATGACGGATGCTCTTAGAGCCATGAAGGATACTGTCAGAGACATGAAGGATACACTCAGAGATAAGAAAGATACTTTCAATGACATCAAGGATACTTGCAGAGACATCAAGGATACCCTCAGAGACATGAAATACACTCTCAGACCCAAGAAGGATACTCTTAGAGACATGAAGGATACTTCCAGAGACATGAAGGATACTCCCAGAGACATAAGTCATACTCTTAGACATGTGAAGGATTCTTTCAGAGATAAGAAGGATACTCCCGGAGACTTGAAGGATACTCTCAGAGTCATCAAGGATACGCACAGGGACATCAAGGATACTCTCAGAGACAACAAGGATACTCTCAGAGGCATTTACGACACTCTCAGAGACATCAAGGATACGCTCAGAGATATATAGGATTCTCTCAGAGACATTACGGATACTTTCAGAGAAATCAAGGATACTCTCAGACCCATGAAGGATACTCTCAGACACATGAAGGATACTGTCAGTGACATGAAGGATACTCTCAGAGACATGAAGGATAGTCCCAGAGACATGAAGGATACTTTCAGAGACATCATGGATACACTCAGAGATGTGAAAGATACTCTCTGAGAAATGAGGATACTCCCAGAGACATGAATGATACTCTCGGAGACATCCAGGACACGCTCAGAGACATGAGGCATACTCCTAGAGACATGAAAGATACTCTCAGAGATATGAAGGATACTCTCGGAGAATTGAAGGATACTCTCGGAGACTTGAAGGATACTCTCATAGTCATCAATGATACACTCAGCGATAACAAGGATACTCTCAGAGCCATCAAGGATACTCTCAGAGTCATCAAGGATACTCTCAGACCCATCAAGGATACTCTCCGAAACATCAAGGATACTCTGAGAGACATCTAGGATACTCTCAGAGAAATGAAGGATACTCTCAGAGACATGAAGGATATTCTCAGACATGAAGGATACTCTAATATCCTTGAAGGATTATCTCAGAGACATCAAGGACACTCTCAGAGACATGAAGCATAATCTCAGAGACACGAGGGATACTCTCAGAGACATGAAGGACACTCTCAGATACATTAAGAATACTCGCAGAGATATCAAGGATACTCTCAAAGACATGACGGATACTATCAGAGACATGAAGGATACTCTCAAATATATCAAGGATACTCTCAGAGACATGAAAGATACTCTCAGAGACATGAATGATACTCTCAGAGACATGAAGGATACTCTCAGAGACATGAAGGATACTCTCATTCATAGGAAGGATACTCTCAGAGTCATGAAGGACACTCTCAGAGACATCAAGGGTACTCTCAGACCCATGAAGTATACTCTCAGTCCCTATGAAGTATACTCGCATAGACTTGAAGGATACTCTCAAATGCATGAAGTATATTCTCAAAGATATGAAGGATACTCTCAGCGTCAACAAGGATACTCTCAGAGACATGAAAGATACGCTCAGACCACATGAAGGATACTCTCAGAGACATGACAGATACTCTCAAACACATGACGGATAATCTCAAAGACATGAAGAATACTCTCAGAGACATGAAGGATTCTCTCAGAGACATTAAGGATTCTCACAGACCTATGAAAAATACTCTCAGACCCCATGAAAGATACGCTCAGACTCCATGATGGATACTCATATAGACATCAAGGATACTCTCAAAGACATTCCGCCTGCTCTTAGAGACAAGAAGGATGTCTTTGACATCCTTCATGTCTCTATGAAGGACATGAATGATACTCTCATATCCATGATGGATAATCTCAGAGATATTAAGGATTCTCTTAGACACTAAGGATACACTCAGGGACATGAAGGTATTATTTTACCTACTTTTGGGCATCACTGGTATTATCTTACGTTCTTTCATGTCATCACTGGTATTATCTTACGTTCTTTCATGTCATCACTGGTATTATCTTACGTTCTTTCATGTCATCACTGGTATTATCTTACCTTCTCGCCTGTCATCACTGGTATTATCTTACCTTCTCGCCTGTCATCACTGGTATTATCTAACCTACTTTTGGGCATCACTGGTGTTATCTTACCTTCTCTCCTGTCATCGCTGGTATTATCTTACTTACTCTACTGTCATCACTAGTATTATCTTACCTAATCTATTGTCATCACAGGTATTATCTTACCTACATTTCTGTAATCACTGGTATTATTTTACCTACTCTACTCTCATCACTAGTGTTATCTTTCTTTCTCTACTCTCATCACTAGTATTATCTTACCTATTCTACTGTCATCACTGGTATTATCTTACCTACTCTCTTGTCATCACTGGTATTACCTTATCTTCTCTCCTGTCATCACTGGTATTTTCTTACCTATATTCCTGTCATCACAGGTATTATCTTACCTTCTCTCCTGTCATCACTGGTATTATCTTACTTACTCTACTGTCATCACTAGTATTGTCTTACCTAATATACTGTCATCCCTAGTATTATCTTACCTTCTCTACTGTCATCACAGGTATTATCTTAACAACTCTCTTGTCATCACTGGTATTATCTTATCTTCTCTCCTGTCATCAAAAGTATTATATTACCTACTCTACTATCATCACTGGTATTGTCTTACCTACCCTCCTGTCATCACTGGTATTATCTTATCTTCTCTCATGTCATCAAATTATTATATTACCTACTCTACTGTCATCACAGGTATTATCTTAACAACTCTCCTGTCATCACTGTTATTATCTTACTTTCTCTCCTGTCATAACTTGTTTTATCTTACCTATTCTCCTGTCACCACTTGTATTATCTTACCTACTCTACTGTCATCATTGGTATTATCTTGATTTCTCTCCTGTCATCACTGGTATTATCTTACCTTCTCTCCTGTCATCACTGGTATTATCTTACCTTCTCGCCTCTCATCACTGGTATTATATTACCTACTTTCCTGTCATCACTGGTATTATCTTACCTACTTTCCTGATATCACTTGTATTATCTTACCTTCTCTCCTGTCATCACTGGTATTATCTTACCTACTTTAGGGCATCGCTGGTATTATCTTATGTTCTTTCATGTCATCACTGGCATTATCTTACCAACTCCTCTGTCATCAATGATATTATCTTACATACTCCTCTGTCATCAATGATATTATCTTTCATACTTTGCTGTCATCACTGATATTATCTTACGTTCTCTAATGTCATCACTGGTATTATTTTACCTTCTTAACTGTCATCGCTGGTATTATCTCACCTTCTCTCCTGTTATCACAGGTGTTATCTTACCTTCTCTACTGTCTTCACTGGTATTATCTTAACTACTGTAATCACTGGTATTATCTTACGTTCTCTCGTTCTCTCCCAAGGACTGCAGTCCCGGAACACTGACTGAGAACAGAGGAACAAAGAGACCTCTGTACACTGTAGAGGATACAGTGGAGATGATGTACGTCGACGTCTTAGGTATGTCTTAGGTACGACGTCTTAGGTAACGATCCTGGACGTGCCAACCAGAGCGCAAGTCCATAGTCTCCTGAGACTGATGGATGCCTACTAGGTATGACACGTCCAGGATCGTTGTACTCAGTCGGAGACGAAGTGGAAAATATGTACATCGACGTCATAGATGCTCTCAAATACAGTAGTCCCAGAACACTGACTGAGAACAGTGGAGTGAAGAAACCTCTCTACACTGTATGGGATACAGTGATGAAGTACATCGACGTCTTAGGTGAAAATCACTGGAGCAATCCCAAAAGACGGGATTTGTCCAGAGGGGAAAATAAAGAGATCTTCAGTTTTTGAGATAATATTGTCAATACACGTCGACGTCATAGGTTAACATGAAGCCAGCAGTCCGGAACACTCACTGAGACTAGAGAGGAAGACAGACCGCTCTCCGACAACAGCTGCTTAACAGAAGAAAAATAAAATCCGGCATAAGGCGACACTTCGCAAGCTCCAGTGAACGACAAATGGTCTTAAGTCATCTATTGTGAAGTTTCTGGATTAATATTTTTTTATTTTTCTTCTCGTGGTTAACAATGTTTAAATAAATATAATGTGAAAGGAAAAAGGCTCTGTAAAAGGTAAAGTAAAAGTAATATGAGGGTGGGGGGTCCAGGAGCAGGGTGTGTGTGTGTGTGTGTGTGTGTGTGTGTGTGTGTGTGTGTGTGTGTGTGTGTCTGTGTACTCACCTATTTGTGCTTGCGGGGGTTGAGCTTTGGCTCTTGGTCCCGCCTCTCAACGTCAATCAACTGATGTACAGATTCCTGAACCTACTGGGGTTCTATCATATCTACACGTGAAACTGTGTATGGATTCAGCCTCCACTACATCACTTCCTAGTGCATTCCATCTGTTAACTACTCTGACACTGAAAAGGTCTTCTAATGTCTCTGTGGCTCCGGTACTCAGCTTCCACCTGTGTCCTCTTGTGCGTGTATTACACGTGTTAAATAATCCATCTTGTCTACCGTGTCAACTCCCCTGAGAACTTTGTATGTGGTGATCATGTTTCCCCGAGCTCTTGTGTCTTCCAGCGACGTGAGGCGAAGTTCACGCAGCTGTCCTCATAACTCATGCCTTTTAGTTCTGGGAGTTGCCTAGGGCATACATCTGAAATTTTCCAGCTTCGTCTTCCTACTTGACTAGACGGGCTCCATGCTGTGGTGGACTCCAGGTTGGGTCTTACATGAAGGAATCCTTACACAGGTTTCTGAAAGCAGTTTGTTAGGCCGCTGATGATATTC